>JAASFO010000949.1:0-11011 GCA_023333815.1 Globisporangium recalcitrans | reverse complement strand
TAGGCTCCAGCCAGGGAGCAGCGTATACCATTCGGATTTGCTACACTGGGGGGCTGTGACGACTTCCTCGGGCCGAGTAGCGAGGCAAAATGCCTGCAGCAGCTTCTGGTGTCTTCATTCTTTCGATTTAAATAGACAATTTCCACACGAGCACGCAGATATTCCTTGTGGCAACTTTGTGCTGGAAACCCAGAGCGGTGCTGATGACGCTGACATTCTCCGCCCTTGCTCGATTTGGGATCTCTCGGAATGGAAATAGCTCCTCGCAGTGGAGATAGACAGCGCGTGCGTCTCACTCCCCAAAGCAGTCAAACAGCCATAGCGACGAGACAAGCGCACGAGCAGGACAAGGCGATGGCGAATGACTCGGTGGTTGTCGTGAGCTCTTGCAGAGGCAGACTGAGCCAGGGCTAGCACCGCGCATGGGAGCTGTACCCAGTCCCATTCCTATTCGTGCTCGGAGCGGCGCCGACTTGTATGATCTGCAGCGCAGTCCTCATGCTCGCTGTCGGTCGAGAGCCCTTCCGCGCGAAATCCGGACTTGGTGGTCAGCTCAAGTGGTTCTTCCGATTCTTCGCCGTGCAAGCGGCGCTTGTGATCATCTACCCGGGCTACAACGCCATCTTCGTATCCGTCGAGACAAAGTACCAGAATGCGCTGGTGGTCGCGCTGCCGCTCATCAAGCTCGTGGTCAAGAACGGCGTCTCGCGCTCGGCTGTGCACCTGGAAGACTATTTACCTGAGACCGTCGTGTTCCTCGTGGAGGTCTTCAACACGCTCTACCTGACCGTGTGCATGCAGAGCGCGAGATCTGTGCTCACGACGCTGCTGATCATGCTCATGGACTTCGTACAGGTCGTCTGGGCTTTGCGAGGCGTCCATCGGCGCACCAACGTTGTCCAAGAGATGGTCACGGTCTACACCAAGCGCCATGCGAGCAGCAGCAACGCCAACGGACAGGTGGATTTCCTCAAGATCGTGATTGGGATTTGCGAGCATCCGATGAAACTCGAGCTCCCGGAACTCGCGCGTATCAGACTGCGTGCCTGTCTGAAGCACTCGCTCTCACAGCACAGCATCGTCATGCTGACACTCTTGGAGAAGCTCAACGTCTACAGAGACAGCAGCAGCGCCAAGTACGGCGCTTTTCGACGAACGAGTGTGCCGAAGAGCTCCCATCGGTTCCCCTTGCAGTCGCGACGGTCAAGTATCATCACCGACAGTGCCTCGATCATGCCCTTGGATCATCCACATATCATTCAGAGTCCGTCGTGCCTCTCGCTTGAAAGGCACTCGGTGTCCAGACTCTACGACTCAACCTCGTCCGTGGGGCGAACCGACTCGAACAATGCGCGCCTGAGCGACGCCGCCGCCGTCCACAACACCCGTCTGCTCTTCAAGATGCTCTTCCACTGCGAGCACCTCGTGCTCGTCCACTATGTCAAATGTTTTGTGCCGCTCATGTACGTCGTGTACTTTCTCGTCCGCGCGCAGCTTCCGAACTCGCACTACTACTCGAGCACGTCGGCGTGGAGGCGAAGACTTCAGTGCACCTCGGGGTTTTCGGCAGCCTAAGCAGACAAGAGAGGTCAGTTGAAACAAGCACAGGAGCCACCGCAGGCGTTCTCGATCAAGGCTTCTTTATTGTATTTGCAACTTTATTCTGACGACGCGAACGAATGAATGCGCTCAGCCCAGCAGCTACGAGAACTTGCTGGGATCAGCGCTGAAAGCCCAGTGATACAAACGGGGACGACGACGACGTGGACGAAACATCCCCTTACTCGTGTCCTTTCCTCTCCATGTGGGCTGCAAGATCCCCCTCGCCGTAGTGGTACGCGTCAAAGAGATCCCGCGACTTGTCCGTGTTCGCAGCATTCGGGCGGAGCGTCGCGAGTTTAAGGTGATGCTTCGTGAACTCGCGCGCTTCCTCGGGGTCGTAGCGCTCGATGGCTGGCGTCTCGCGTCGCGTCTTCTTCAGATTGATGTCCGGGTTCCAGAGCAAGTTGTGCACGTTGTACATGGCGAGCAGCCCAAAGCCCACCGAGACGCAGATCAGCAGCGGGTAGATCTCTGGGTCGCGCACGGGGATGAGTTCGAACGTGCGCTTCGAGCGCGGTCCCGTGGCCATCGGGATCTTGGCCTGCACCTCGTTCGGCTTGAGCTTGCCGGCGCGCAAGAAGCGGAACCAGTACGCCATTCTTCCTTCTTCCTTGTTTTGCTGTTGCTCTTGTTGTTGTTGCGCTGGAAATTGGGAAGTGACGACCTTGATCACCCACTCACTCACTCACTGCTCTGCATCCGCCAGTTGCAACTCTTTAAAGAGCCCTGTCTCACCTCGTCCCATTTTCTTCTTTCTTCTTCAACATCAAAATGCTCGTCATTTTAATAGAGAAAGACGCGGAGTGTCTCGACCTCCACCTTCTTGCGGCTGCGGTGGCCGATCTCGCTCTGCACCTCAATCGCGTCGTCGTTGTCGTCGTCGCAAACTGCAGCATCCAGCGCCGCGGTGGCTGACAGATAGTGGGTGCGCATGCGCAGATATTGCAGCCGCGCGGCGCGTCCATTTGCAACGCGGTTCACACGGTCGAGGCTCAGGAACGACTCGATCGCGTGCTCGATCTCGCTCGCGGTGACTTGGACGACTGGCAGCGCAAACGCACCTTTCACCAACTTGTCCGTCGTGACAACGTCGCTGTGAACCGAGGGCAACTCGAACGTCCCGACGCGAAGACCGCAGGAATCCGGGATCCACTCCTGCATGATCGGAGTGTTGTAGGTGATCACCATGGCGCCGACCGCAATGCTCTCGAGCGCGATTTCTTCGTGCTCCTCGGTCTCCGGCGGGGTGGGAAACAAGTGCATGCCGATCTGGTTCTTCAGATCCACGATCGCGCTGCGCGTGTTATCTTTCTCCTCGCAGGAAATGTCGATGTTCGACGGCATGCGGTACTCTTCGTCCTCGTTGGCACCTTCTTCCTTGTGGTGGTCCGCCGCGTCGTTCTTAATACTGCTCATGAACCGCAGGAACGACCCGCAGAGCGTCACCGAGTTCTGGAAGCGGACGTGCAGAGTCGGCCACTCTGGGTGCTGCAGCCACGACGTCAACAACTCTTTCGTGTACTGCTCTTTCTGGTCCTGCTTGGACACGATCACCACATGCAAGAACGCGTCCCAGTTCTTCAGGATCCGGCGGTTGTAGATGTCGGGAACCGTAGTCTTTGTGAGATAAATACCAAACTGCGAGCTCGAGAGCTCGTGGTGCGCGGGATCGTCATCCGTGTCGCCGACGCGCTGGATGTTGTGGTGCAGCTCTTCTTGCCGCTCCTGACGGTACTTGAGCATTTTCTTGAGCGCGTATTTGCTTTTCACGAGCACGATATCAGGGAATCCGTGCGGGAACAGATCCTTTCGGAACGCGCTCAGAGGGAAGAGCGCGCCAATGACGCCGGCGTGCTCGGTTCGTTCTAATGGCGAAGAGCCCACTGCCAACTGGAATCGACTCGCCACTGTACCCGCTGTCTTGGGCTCTAACACGCGACTGCGCGGCAACAGGAACGCCAACTCGTTCGCATGCGTCTTCTCTTCCGTGTCGTCACCTGTCGAGACGATCGATATGCAGGTCCATGGCAGTCGCGGCTTGTTCTTCTCAGCCAGACTCACCGGGCTGTGATGCTGCTCAAAGCGACGCTCCAAGTACCGCATCGCTGGCCCCAACGAGCCCGTGATCGCGACGTCTCTGGTCTGCATGGACGGCATGAGCTGCTCGTGGAACACGCACTCCTTCACGTTCAGATCGAAGTGCTGCAGCTGGAAGTACCAGAAGATCACAGCCTGCACCACCACGAGCGAGATGCAGCCAAACGTGATCCAGTGCGTCGGGTACGCCCAGTGCTTGACCGCCACCGCCGCCTCGCTCTTCTCGCGCAGCATCTTGATGTACCGGAAAGGCGGCTGGTCGTGCAGGCGAAGGCGGAGCCGCTGCCACTGCAGCTGGAGCCACGCCTTGAGCCGATAGAGCAGCATGAATATGCACGCGAGTAGCCACTGCGCCAGCGCGCCGACCACGCCGCCTCTGTATCCATGGCTGACAGCAGCCATCCCAGCGGCGGCACTTGAAGCTTGCGTGGAAAAACTGGCGCCATCGCTGTTGGTGGTGCTGCTACTATCATTCGAAGCGCTTTCGCCAGAGCCACTTGTCGCGCTTGAGCCGCCTGAGACTGACGCCTGTGCGCTGCTGCCGTCTTTGTCTTTGTCTTTGTCGTCGCTCAGCGATACGCTGTCGAGCGGCGGCGCGAACGCCGATGGGTCCGACTCGATGTTCTCGAAGAACGAGCGGCGGCGCAGACGCGTCGTCGAGGAGGAAGAGGAGGACGACGAGGCGTCCAGTTCGTCCATCATCTTGGGGTTCGTTGGTCTGCAGAGCTGATGCTTCTCGATGCACGCGCGCTAGAAGGACAGGCAGTGAGAGGCACACGCGCACACGTGGGCTGGAGCTTCGTCACTTGGCTCCAGATATGGGGGGTGGTAATGAAGGAAGGGCACGACAGACAGGATGCAGACTGGCGGTTGCACGATCGCACTTTAGAGAAGAGACAAGAGTCACTCGATGTGTTCCCTCGTTTGAGTGACGGTTGATTTTGCTTTGTTTGCGCGACTGTGTGGATCACTGGTCAACGACATTTCAAATAGACCAGTTCCAATACTAGCATTCGATACTAGTGCATCGTTTCACTACAAAAGAGTCCTCTCTCGAAAGTGCATTCGGGAGCACTTGAATGTTGGCTCGCAAAACGCATTTGCGCACGCAACTACTGTCACTCGCACAGGTCGGATCTGTCGTATGTTGTTGTTGAAGAAGCGCCTCACGACCACAAGCACGTTCACAGGGTCTCTGAGCTGCTGCTCTATCTGTCAGACGCATCAACAAGCAAGCAAGTGACTGAGCAGCTCAGTTAGAGGAACGAGTAGGCGCTGCAGTATTAGATCAGTATTAGATTAGAACAGCAGCGCTGGCATTGTCGCGACAATGCCGACCCGCACTGCGAAGAAAGCCGCCGTGTACGTCGCGGCGACGCGCCAGCACGTGGGCAAGACCAGCACGTGCCTGGGGCTGCTGCAGGGGCTCACGAGCCGCATCGACAAGATCGGCTTCCTCAAGCCTGTGGGTCAGCAGAGCGTGCTCGTGAACGACGGCACGCTGCGCGTCGACAAGGACGTCGCGGTCGCGAAAGGTAACAAGAGTGTGGGCTATTATAGCGCGGATTGGTGGACAACCAGGCTGACTGACTGACTTGTGTCTATTGTCACGCTATGGCGTAGAGATATTCCACTTGAGCAGCTGCCGCTATGAGGACATGTCGCCAGTGGTGATCCCCCCGGGGTACACGCGCGAGTTCCTGGACGGCAAGATCACGCTCGAGTCGCAGTTGGACAAGATCCGCCAGAGCTTTGAGAAGATCACCGCCGCGAATGATGTACGGATTGCTTGTTACTGTAGCATTTGGTTGCGGACTTGGTGCTCACGCATGGTATGCGCCTTTTATTATCCGTAGTACACCATCGTGGAAGGCACGGGGCACACGGGCGTGGGCTCGATCGTGGACATCAACAATGCGCGTGTGGCAGCCGAGCTGGGGATCGACATGGTGCTGATCGCGAATGGCGGCATCGGCTCGGCGTTCGACGACCTGGCGCTCAACTACGCGCTGTGCAAGGACTACGGCGTCAAAGTGCGCGGCGTGATCCTCAACAAGGTGCGGCCGGACAAGATGGCGATGGTGTCCGAGTACTTCCCCAAGGCGCTCAAGCAGTGGGGGATGCCGCTCATCGGGGTGGTGCCCAACCTGCCCTCGCTCGAGAACCAGAGCATGCTCGACTTTGAAGGGCTCTTCAAGACGCGGCTGCTCTCGGCGCCGGGGCGGCGCTTCCAGCAATACACAAAGACGTCGCTCGTGACCTCGGGGCTGCGGAGGTTCCTCGTGAAACTGTCCTCGAACAAGTTCAACGACACGCTCTTCGTGACGCACGCGTCGCGCAACGACATCATCCTCGGTTTCCTCTCGCACTCGCAGAACTACGAGCTCAAGACGGGCGAGCCGTACAACGGCGGACTGATCCTCACGGGCGAGCCCCCCGTGGACCAGCCGCAGGACTACATCATGGAGATCATCCAGCGCTCGAACGCGCCAGTGCTCTACGCGCCAGTGACGACCTTTGAAGCCATGGAGAAGATCACGCGCTTCACAGGTGTGTATTTCTATTGTGAGTGTGTGTGTGTGCCGACGCAAGCACTAACATGTCGTTTGTTTTGCTGTTGCTGCTGGTAGCGAAATTCAACCCGACAGACCGGCAGAAAGTGTCTGCGTGCGGCGAGCACTATGCCAAGTACATCAACTTTGACATCATTTTAGACAGATGAACGAATGCATTTTTATATTTCTTTTTACATTTTCCACGAATCTGAATGGGTTCATATTCGTCAAAAAGAGAGAGAGGATATGTTTATTTTAGCTAATCATGTTCTCACAAATGGCTTGCAGCAGCCAATCACAGTTGTCTGACGTGTTTTCAGCAAACAGCTTTCGGCTGGGCGACATCAGCAATCCACTCGGATCCACTATGCCCCCTATCGTCAAAAGCAACAAAATGTATCGGAATTTACACAGCAACACTGCTATTGTTTTGAACAATCACCACGAGCAGTGTGGACCACTTCCCTTTTTGGTGCTTTTTGAGCTGTCACACTCTGCTTTTGGAATTCAGTGGAAAGCTCAAGAAGATCGACTGCAAGAGCGACAGAAGATGGAGGTGCGCGGCGTGACGTTCGACCTGGACGACACGCTCTGGTGCGGCAAGAAAGTGATCCTCAAGGCCAACGGCCACTTCCACGCGTACCTGCAGACGCGGCTGCCGACGCTCTCGGCGGCGTTCCCGCCCGCTGCTTTCGACGCGCTGCTTGGGCAGTTCATGCGCGAGCTGCCGGATCACGCGCACGACTACACGTTCCTGCGCAAGCACACGCTGCGCCACTGCATCCAGGAGGTCGGCGCGCGCGAGCTGCAGCTGGAAGAGGAGCAGCAGCTGGAGGCGCTGCTCGAAGAGGCGTTCCAGGCGTTCCTCATCCCGCGAAGCCAGCCCGAGTTCTTTCTCGGCGTGGACGACCTCTTGCTTCAACTCGAGCTGCACTTGCGCCAGCGAAACAGCAATGCAACAGATCATCACCACCACGGCATTGACAGCGATGCCCAAGCAGTATCGTCACCATCATCAGCAGCGCTGCTGGGCGTGATCACGAATGGCAACTGCGTGCTGGAGCAGCTTCCCGACTACTTCAAGACGCGCATGAACTTTATGATCTCGGCGGAGCAGGTAGGCAAGGCTAAGCCGTCGCTCGAGATCTTTGACGCGGCGATGGCGAATTTCCCTGCGACGTACGAGAAGGCGCACATCGTGCACGTCGGCGACCACTACGAGTGCGACGTCGTCGGCGCGAAGAAAGCTGGGCTGCGCACGATCTGGGTGAACGCCAAGTGGGGGAAGAGCAACGTGCTCAGCAGGCGAGATCTGGACCTCGAGGACGCGGACAAGTACAGCGCCGCAGACGCGATCGTGAAGGACGTGAACGCAGTGCTGGACGTCGTCACGCTCTGGAACAAAGAAGCCGAACAGCAGCGTACAGCGAGCGCGTAGATTGCCAGGCGATTCGCGATTCAGGAAGCAGAATTGTGCGACAGCCACTCGGACCGAGCTCGTCAGCAACGGTCCCATCTATCTCTTCGTGCCGATGTATTCAAGGACGCAACATGTAACAAGTATAGCACACTACCAAACTGCACTAGCACTTGACAAGAGCAGAGAACCGGAATGTCCAAAATGGCAAAAAGGTTGCATGTCAAGAAGTTACGTGTTGTAACCAATTCTGAGCGTACCCGTGACGACAGTGTAACTATCGTAACCGTCGATGATGTCGGCCAGTCATATGCACTCGCCAAGACAGACAGAGATGCAGCGCTGCATTGCGCGGCGAGTGTGCGCGCCACTGGCAGCGTCTGCGCGCACGAGCGCCGCTGGCGTCCAGCAGAGCGGACTCATCTCCGCGTGCGCAGCCAGCAGATGCAGCAGCTCGTCTCTCGCGGTGGCTCGCCTGCGTCCCGTCACACTCTCACGCAGAGCGCTGCTGACCGAGACGCGACGCAATTGGAGCAGGTCGACCAGCGCTGCTGCTGCCGCGACAAACGACGCTCGCGCGTCTGAGGACAGCGAGCCAAGCAAGCAGAAGACAGTCGATGGCAAAACAGGCAAGGCGGCGTCCACTGGCCGAGCTGCGCGCGCGCACTGGAATGTGCACCACGAGATCGTGAAGAAGAAGAAGAGCCTCCCGCAGGTGTTCGAGCAGCTCAAGGAGGAGAAGCAGCTGCGCACGCTCAAGGCTGCGTTCGTGCGGCAGGCGGTCGACATGTTCTACTTCCACTGCGTGCAGCAGGTGCACACGCTGGACGAGCAGTTCCGACTGGAGGTGCTCCGGTACTTCAACGAGGAGCTCTTCCAGGTCAGCAGCGACGACGCAGAGTCCGCCAACGGCAAGCGCTTCGTGCTGGGCGAGTCACTGAACGAAGCTGCGTTCAGCGCAGTGATCAAGCTGCACTTGCACCGCAACGAGGCGGACGCGGCGTGGGGCGTCGTGGACAAGCTGCACCAGGTCGCGAATGCGAAGCTGCATTTCCGCACCGTGGGCTCGATCCTGGAGCACGAGTGCCGAAACGGCGAGTTCCTCGAGGCATACGCGCGCTGGCAGCAGCTCAAGGACGGCGAAGTGGGCTGGACGAGCGCGATGGAGGACGTGCTCATCCAGATGGTGCTCTCGTGCCACGCGTCGCACCACGTGCGCCAGGAGACGTCGTCCGAGCAGTTCAACGTCCAGATGACCCAGCTACTGCGCGACCTGCGCCTGTCGTGCAAGGAGATCTCGCACGCGAGCTCGCAGCGACTGCGCCAGGTGTTCCACGACTCGGGGTACTCGGCCAAGACGCTGCCGAGCGACCACGCGATGTGCCCGACGTGCTTCTCGTGCGGTCTGCCGCTCGTGAAGAAAGACATCACGGCTGCCGAGCGCCAGCAGCTGCTGCTCGCGATCGAGTCGCGCGAGAGCAAAGTGATGAAAGACGGCGTGGTGACGGCCAAGGACTTCCTCGCGCCGTTCAAGTCCTGGCTGCTCGCCAAGCACCGGCAAGTTGAAGGCTCGGACAAGCTCCACTTCATCCTGGACGGCCCGAACATCGCGTACATCAACCAGAACTTTGACGCCGGGAGCTGTCGCCTCGACCACATTGACGCCGTGGCCGACATGCTGCTCGCTGAGGGCCACCAGGTGTCGATCACCATGCCGTTCTCGTACCTGGCCGATAAGATCGTGCTGCGCATCCGCACGAAGCGCACGAAGGCGCAGCAGAAGCAGGGCAAGTTCACCACGCGCATGCGCACCGAAGAAGAGAAGGCGCTGATCGAGAAGTGGCAGCGACAGGACATGATCTTCAGCTGCCGCACGGACTTCATCTCGGACGACCTCTTCTGGCTCTACGCGAGCGTGCTGCTCGGCAAGGAAGGTCGCGTGGTGACGAACGATCAGGGTCGCGACCACGTCTTCGCGCTGCTCAACAGCAAGGTCTCGAAAGCGTCCAAGTCCATGGCCAACAAGAAGCAACAACAACAACAGCAGCAGCAGCAACAGTCGGATCCTCCGGAGATCTCGATGGACCTCATCGACCGGTGGAAAGAGCTCTCGATCGTGAACATCGAGATCCAGCACGAAGAGGTCCACCCGGACCAAGTGTCAGCACCAGCGCCAGTGCCACCACTTGGGAAGAACGGGAAGTCCGCAGTGATCCCCATTGAAGAGATCCGGCTGTTGCACCCGCTGCCGTTCTCGCGCGTGCCGCAGGCGACTGCGCGCGACCACTTCCACCTGCCGATCAGCAGCGAGACGAACGGCGGGGCGGGTGGCGTCCCAAGTGTCTCGGCGACCCCAGCAGCGAACGCGAAGAATACGAAGAAGAAGTGGCTCTGTCTGCATCGCAAGGCGCCTCCTTCGGGTGATGCGCAAGAATGCAACAACGTCAGAGAGTGATGAGGACGCATCGACATAGAGACCCAGCTTCACCAGCAGAGAGGACCGCACATCAGTATACGTAGGCATCTACAATGTAAATCTGCGCTGAATAGAGAAAGCCATTCATGGATGAGATGCATGGCGCCAAGTACAAAGCGTTGACAGCGTGCGAACGCACTGCGGAGGGAAGGTGGTGGGGTCAGTTGATTAGGACAGCAGCACAGAAAGCGGGAATCACACAGAGCCCTGGATGATCAATCGCGCGCCTTGTGCACTTGAATGCTCGGTTGAGAAGAGAAGCGGCTTCTCCAGGAGCATGGAGGAGGAGGAGGTGAACAAAGCTGGTGGAGTCGAATGAACCGCAGCAAGGTGTCCGAGTCGAGTTGCGCTTTCAAGCTCAGACTGTTAATGTGGAATTGTGTCGAGGAGTTGTGTCTTGAATGTGGAATGAGCTTCTTTTCTCTTGTCCATTTCTGACACCTTCTTTCTTATAGAATAGCGTCCTCAACATTTTCTTTATCTATACTATTTTATCTGAGATCACCACATCGGATCTTTAACATGATAGTTGCTGACATTTCTTGAGAGATTGTGCTTTCCATTTCGCAAAAGTAGAAGCTGCCACGACCATTGCCGTTCTTAGCCACCAAACAGCATTGACTCACACGAGTCAATGATCGGTCGTGTACTGTTTTGATCAATCTCCACGATCGTTGAACCATTTTGTCAAGTCTCCTCGCTCGGAACTCGGACGAATCTTCTGAGGCGCCACAATTTCACCCCAGTCAGCAATAACACCGCACATTTGATGAAAGAAGTTGGCGATAGTGGCTGAGCATTTGTGCAGGATGTATTAAAGTCACAACCAGCATGACCTCTCCCTCCCAACCGTTCATCACCTTG
>JAASFO010000948.1:0-11040 GCA_023333815.1 Globisporangium recalcitrans | reverse complement strand
CGCACAGTGCGAACAAGAAGGAGCAATTGCCACTTCGCGACATACCATGGCAACGCCAAAGCGAAAAGCTGCAGGAGCTCTGTCCGCCCCATCGCCGTCAAGACCTGCGAAGAGCGGTCGCACTAGTGGCTCGGATCCCATTAGCAGGAGCCCACGTGGGACTACTACTGCTGCATTCGCATTCGAGAGCGTCGACGCGAACGCGAGAGCAGTCACAAGCGCGATCTCGAACCAGATCGACATTGAGAAAGTGTTTGGTGGCGCAAAAGTGCACTTCCTCACTTCCGACAGAGCGAGCTGGGTGTACCATGTGCCGCGCTGGTATCGCCATGTGTATCAAGCGATCGGTGGGCTCTCACCATCGACAGAAGAGCACGACAATGGAGCTGGTTTCATTCGAGATCTCCTGTACTCTCAGTGGTTTGATCTGATCTGGGAGTTCCACCCAGAGCAGCGAGGCACAATCAAGATGTACGGACGCGATGTGCAGACCCCGCGATACCAGCAGGCGTACGACATGGCGATGCGGTTCTCTGGGAGCACGTTTGAAGCCAAGCCGCTCCCAGGGGTGCTGCAGCACTGCGTGAAGACCATGCAAGCGATGCTCATGAACCCGCACACGAGTCAGAGCTACTTGCGTGGCGCGCTCCTCAACTGGTATGCAGATGGCGACCACTACATTGGCCCTCACGACGACAGCGATAAGAAGTTCTTTCCCGACTCTCCTGTGTTTTCGCTCTCGTTGGGGGCGATGCGAAGGTTCATCTTCACTGCAAAGGCGACCAAGGCTTCGACTTCGTTGACCGATGCTGGTAGCGGTGAAGTTACCAAGATCGTGGAGCGCTTGGAGTTGGAGCTTCAGGACGGAGACCTCGTGGTCATGGGCGGGACGACGCAGCGGACGCACAAGCATCAGCTACCAAAAATGAAGAAGTGTCGGGACAAGCGCGTCTCGATCACGCTTCGATGCTTTAAAGATCTATGAACTCCGCAAATGCTGAGTAAAGTGCACAGACTCGATGCTGTTTTGAAGATGTCGTCAGGAAGCTCGTCGCTTTCCTCCCTACAGAATGCAATATGACGCGCACTGGCCAACAGCCCAAATTCCCTGCACACCTTCGCATCTGGCATGCTCTTCTCTACTGCGAAGTCGCCGTCGCTGTGCTCACCTTATCCAGTGTCTTGCATGCGAGACTCGTAATGCATGACTCACACTCTCGACTGCCTCACATGATGAACGCCACTTGAGCACTGACAGACCAGCACATGCAGCACCTACGCATGCACGCACAAGCGCACCAGCAAGTTCCGTGACAGCCCTTTGCGCTTCATTTGAATGAGGAGAATGCTCTGGTGTCAACTGACTCGAGTGACGCTTTTTGGAAATATTGAGGCTGGCACGCTAGGCTTCATTGGTCAATCATTTTTGTTAATGGTGGCAGTTTCATCTGGTGTATCGTTGACGTGGCAGAGAAGACTCAGGTGTGCAAATATTTGGACGGATTTTATTGGCTGGTAATTATCCTTATCGCCATATGATTGGAAGAAAGAGAGGAGTTAGCAAACAGCTTTTTCATTCGCGATAAAGCTTCTGGATTGGCAGACTGGCTTCAACACAACCGATCCTTCAACTCCCATCCTCGAAGTGGATTGGCTATAATCGCAGCGAGACACAACTTTAGCCAATAGGAGCGCGCGATGGTTCTTGAAACTGCTTGTCTTCAGAAAACGCAAAGCAACTGTCGCGTTGCATGAGATTGACAGAAGAAAAAGCGCGATCCAGAAAGAGGTTCACAGACTGGCACGTCACTCGCATCGCTTCATGTGATGGTTTGTGAAAGGCTGACTGGCTGCTCATTCCGGTCAGTAACCAAACAGCAAATCGCAGGCGACTGAATCTCTCACATCATCCTCAGAAGGAAGCACGAGACTGCTCACACAAACCAGCGCTTCCTCTCCAACATCAGTTCCGCGCTCGTTGTGTATTGCTTCGCACTTCGTGAAACACCGCGCTTGCAAGCTCCAACGCGACTCCAGCTTCTCTGTGTGCATTGGTCTGCTGCATGGCATTTCTCCAGCTTGGTGCAGCCACACAGTCCTTCGTATGCAGACTCCGATGTGCGCCAATGAGCCGGAGGAACGCGAGCACGGTTTTGATGAGCATGTGGATGCTGGCGGTGAGCGTGGCGACAGCTGACGGAGACAACACGAGTGAGCGCCACAAAGCGCAGAGGCGGAAGCTCGCAGGCGATAGGACGGAAGGCGACTCAAGTGGGATCTGTCACGACTCGACGTCGTTCCTCGGCGTCGGCAACACGCGCTGTCTGCACGAGAACATCGGCACTGCGGTGTTCCTGCTCGGAGTCATCGTGGTCGTCTCGATCTTCTTCGACCGCGTCATCCATTTCGCTCGCCACAGCATCCACTGTCCGCAGCTGAGCAAGATCGTGAACCGCATCTTCCAGGAAGTGATGATCATGGGCTTCATCTCGATGGTCATCTTCACGCTCAACACAAGCGGTGCGATGAAGGAGATGAACTTTGCGGTCGACGCGCTCACGGCGTCCGAGCAGCTCCACTTTTACGAGTTCTTCCACTACATCGTGTTCCTCACGATGATCTACTTCATTGTGATCGTGCTGCTGCTGCTCTTCATCGGTACCGTGGTGCCGAAATTGATCTGGCACAAGCAAGATGCAGAGGAAGCAGAGCACGAGTACGAAGACAGGCTCACAGCGGCATTCGGCGATCGAGGCGATGACGATGATTATCGCAATGCGGACGACGACGACAGGTATTGCGAGGACCGAACAGTCGATGGTTCTGACGATCTCTGTACCCGCGTCGAGATGCCGTCCTCGTCACGCCAGCATCCAACTCGAACGTCCACTTTGCGACGCGCGAAATCCGGGATGGACTTGGTGCACGGCTCGCGCGCGTACAGCCTTCTGCTCGAGCGATACCAGCGCGAAGGGTGGTGCTTCCGATTCAACCTGCTCAAGCAATGGCACTTGTGGAAGAGCTTCGAGATCTTGGCGTACAACCTCTGTCAGAATCGCTCGGGCTACATTTACAAGAACCCGGACGAAATGGAGCGGCTCTTTGGCGTCAAGCCACCGTCACAGCACTCGCACAATCTGCTGCGTCCAGAGCCCGTGCAAGCACCAATGACGTACACTCGCTACCACGCGCTCTGCATGCGGAACTTGCTGTTCCACATCACGGACTTGCACTTCAGCGCGCTCTTCATCCTCGTGGTCATCTCTGTGCTGCCGTCGCTGTATCCTGTGTACGACCACTGGATCTTCATCGGAGTCGGCGGGCTGCTGCTGATTGCGAATCTCATCATCTTCTTCAAAGTGCTCAAGATCCTGCGCGGGATTGTCGACGACCGGCTGCGCGTGATCACGATGCGTGACATTCGAACCCGACTCGCAGAAATTCACGACGACGAAGACGGTGATATCGGCGGCACCACAGCGCAATGCGAGCTACACAACGGAACCGAAAGCGTCATCACAATGCCCCCACGGCGCTTGACGCTGAAGACAGTGGCGATAGGTGTTCGAGCTGTCATCCGCATGCAGATGTCGGCACTGTGCCATCGACAGCTTCACCACCACGACGACCGCTTTTGGTTCAACAGCCCGAAACTGCTGCTTCGGATGTTCCAGTTTGCGACGATCAGCCAGGCGTTTTACCTGGTTTGGCTCTCTCTCGTCGCAGCACCAACCGTTTTGCAGAATGACGAAGCAGTCTACCTCCTGTCGTTGATGGTGCTCTTGCCGCTCGTGGCGTTGTGTATCATCACGCCGATGACCATGCCGAGCCTCGTCCTCGTCATGAGTCTCACTGGCATCTTTGTCGACTTGAACAGCGAGCCGAGCAAAGCTGGGAGTCAGGTGCCGTACGAAATCGCAAAGACGCGAATCCGCCTCATGCGCCGATCTTTCCTCAAGAGTCACCACACCGACAACGCTGGTGAGTTGACTGCTGGATACCCGACGTCCCCTGGTTATCGAGAGAACGACAACAACCAAGACACGGTCTCGTCTCCAACGAATGTGTTCTTGAGAATCTACGATTCCCCCACTGCGGCAGCGGTGCACATCAAACAGCTGGGAATGGAGATCACGAGTCCGACAAATTCAAGCGTTCGAGGCTCCACAATGGACCGAGATGAATCGTTTGCAAATTTGCTGTCGTCGAAACGCAGTATCAGCAGTGGTGGCGGCAGTACCTCCATTGGGCGGAGCGGACGCGACGACAATGGGTACAGTGGTCCACGACGATCTTTCAACCTTGCCTCATTCCAGGCTTCAGCCGGTCCGTCAGTGCTTACCTCCGTGTACCAGAGCCCGCGAAAGCATCCAGATGGTACCAACAACAGCAGCAACAGCTCAGCACCAGCGAACTGGAGTCAGGCGCGCGTAGAAACGGTCAGTTTGACAAGCAAAGTGTCAGGGACAGCAGCACGTACAGATGATGACTCCCAGAGCAGCAACATCCCAAGCGATCCATCGCCAAGCCCTGCGTCCGAGTCCTTCAAGCGATACTGCTCCAAGTACGGCGGGTACCCAGAAGCGTGAGCGCACAGTCTGCACACGGAGCACAGCAAAAACACAAAACAGAAATCGTCTCATGTAATCCATAGAAACAGGCAATAGATGGCACATATACAATACGGAAGCAAAAGCGATCAAAGTTTACTTGATGGAATACGCTTCACTCTGGCTCACAACGCTCTTCCTAACCTTCGCGTGTGACGAGACTGGCGGATTGCGCAGGCTTGTACCGGTAGTTTGGGCGAAGCGCTCGCTTCTCTTCCTGTTTTACAGGTTTCACAAATGAATTGTGTGAGTGTCCCGCCACAGCCATACACAACACCAGTCATCACAGAGGAGCACGACGACAACACATACCATCGATATGAGATCGTCCTGGTAAATCAGCCCCAACTCGGCGAGTTTGCGCTGCGCCGTCGGGTCTTCTGGATTTGCCGAATCTGCCGACTCGGGACCTGCCAATGACTGCGCATACGTGCCAATTGGACCAGCGGAAGAGCCAGCAGCAGTCGAGGATGACGGCGGCGGCACTAACTGCGGCTGTGCGCTCACAAATGGAGGAACTAGGTGTGGAGGAGGCGCCGCACCTGATAAGTGAGGAGGAAACCCTGGAACAGCGCTGGGTGCTACTGGTATTGCGCCAGGCGGTGCCCACGGAGGACGAACTCCAAACCTGGGATCAACGAAAGACTCCCAGTCAGCATCGTACAGAAAAGCACGCATCAATAGCAATGCATAGAGAACGCATACAACTTACGGTGGCTGCATGTGAGGCGCGCCTGGGATCTGCGGAGGAAATCCTGGCATCGCCATGTGGGGAGGAGGGACAGCCATCGGTGGTCCGCCTGGGAAAGGTCGTGGTGGCGGCGGACGGAATCCCATGCTTACTGGCATCGCTCCTCGCGGCGGAGGTCGCATGCCACCGATCATACCAGGAGGCTGGAGATGCGGTGGAGGCGGTCCAGGTGGCGGACGCACGGGGAAGCCCTGAGCCATCCCTCGCGATGGGAATCCTCCCATCATCCCAGCGCTCTGCGGTGGCGCTGCATCGAGTCTCGGCTTCTTGTTATCTACAACACATGCGAGCCACATGACAGCACAAGAAAGCGATGTTACTAACTGCAGTCTACAGCGAAACCATCATGAACACACCACTCCTTTCTGCACGACACAGCATTCAACACAAAACGCACCTGCTTGACTTGCGCTCTCTTCGCCCGGGACGCCCTCCATGCCGTAGATCTCAAGATCCACGGACTCGCGACCGGGCTTCGCGTTCGGCACGGTCGAGATCGTCTCTTTATGCACTTGCAGCACGTGGATCGCCATGCCGCCGGACGTCGAGAGCTTCTTGTGGCAGACGTGGCACTTGAAGTGGCGCGCCTTCTGGTGCAGGATCAGCACCTTCTCGTCCTCAAAGTTGCGGTCGCAGTAGTAGCAGTAGATGCGCTTCTTGCCGCCGTTGCCACTGCCGTTGCCACCCGCACCGCCAGCGTCGCCGCCGCCCGTCGCGCCGTCGTTGGGACGCTTCTTCTTGCCCATGGCGTCGCGTCCTTCGAATTGCCTTTGAGTATTGCTTTGTTTCCATTCGGCAACACTGCATTTTTAGTGTTGCTGGTTTCTAAACGTCGTTTCTATTTCTAGATCTACAGGATGCACTGTTTGCGAGGTGTAAAGTACGATCCTGATGGATGTTTCTGATCATCCAGCAACTCGCCTTTTTACGAATGCGTACTCGTATCAGGATGATTCTTCTCACAATAGAAAGCTGCTTTGACGTCAGTGTGCGCAAGATGCATAAACTAAATAGGTCATCCAGGAGAGATAAAGGTACTTGGACGATGCTTGTTGCAATCCGAGCGAACAGCGTCTCAAACTTGCTGCACACAACCACCTTGAACAGAAAGCAGAATAAAGTATGCGAGCTCAGCTCTCAAGCAAGACCTCCTCGCACACCTCCATGAGCCTCAAAGCAACCCGAATCGAGCATCATGATCCTGGTTCTCTCTCGCGCATGACATCTGACTGTGAATGTTCCGCAATCAATCAACTGAGGTTTCCCCTCGTCCCGCAACCCCGTTCCCCACTCCAGCTTTCTCTCCGCCAGTTGCCACTTGAGGGGGAGTTGCGCTTCCAGCTTGCCAGCCTCCACGTGTCTGTCTGAGCCAGCAAGCAACGCAGCTCTCGCAAAAAACGGAGAGCCACGCAGACACAGCAGTCTTCAAAATCGGAACGCGCGCGGAAGGAAGAAGCGAAGCGTCCGCAGCGAGAAGCCCCTCTATCTAGACAGCCAGCCAGCAGCCAGCCGCAGGAGCGCAAGCCAAGCCGTCGATTCGCCATGTTGGAGTACGACAACTCTGCGTTCTACTACTTCTCCATCTCGCTCGGCGTGCTCTACGTGGTGCCCGTGACGTACCTGTCGCTGCGCCGCATCGTCTACGGCGTGTTCCTCAAGGACCGCCTGATCGACCGCCAGAACATCCGATGCGACCGCGAGCTGCGCAAGATGAAGCAGCTGCAGGCTGAGAAGACCAAGCTCTCGAACGTCTTCTCGCCGTTCTTTGTCGCGAACCTGCTCGTGCTCGCCGCGCTCTGGTACGGTCTCTACCAGATGGCGATCTTGCTCAAGGACGACTCGGAGATCAAGTCGTTTGACCCGTTTGCCATCTTGGGCATTGGCGCTGGCGCCTCGGAGCGCGAGATCAAGCGCGCCTACCGCAAGATGAGTCTGATCTACCACCCAGATAAGAACATTGGCGACGCGGTCGCGGACCAGAAGTTCATGCTCGTTGCCAAGGCGTACGAAGCGCTGACGGACGAAGTCGCGAAGGCCAACTACGAGAAGTTTGGCAACCCGGACGGTCGTCAGGCGCTGCAGCTGTCGATTGGTTTGCCGACGTTCCTCTTGGACCCTGCGAACCACAACATCGTGCTCTTCCTGTACCTGATCATCCTGGTCGTCGCGATCCCATCGTGCGTCGCGTTGTGGTACTCGCACTCGAAGAAGTACGGCGACAGCATGATCATGTACGACACGTACGGATTCTACAACTTTGCCATGTCGGAGCACGCGCACCCGCGCATGCTGCCAGAGGTGCTCGCTGGCTCGGCGGAGTTCCGTGAGATCCCGAAGCGCGCGACGGACGAAGCCGAGCTCGGCGCTCTTTTCCGCAAGTTCAAGCAGCAGGATTTGATCTCGAAGCCAAAGTACAACCACCCGTCGATCGCGAAGGCGAACATTCTCATCCACGCGCATTTCATGCGTGAGAAGCTGAGCCCGACGCTCAAGGGCGACTTGAACATGATGCTGAAGAAGGCGATCCAGTTGGTGGACGGCATGCTGGAGATCTCGGTCGGCAAGTCGTGGTTGCAGACGACGTTGAACCTGATTGAGATGGAGCAGTTCCTCACGCAGGCGTTGTTCTTCAAGGACGCGCCGTTCATGCAGTTGCCGCACTTTAGCGAAAACGAAGTGCGCCACATTATCACGGGCAAGAACGCGGTGCGCAGCATGCACCAGTACGTCGACATGGACCCGAAGGAGCGCAAGGGCTTGAACGATCTGACCGAAGAGCAGAAGGCGGAGGTGAACAAGGTGTTGGAGATGATGCCGAACCTCGAGCTGAACATCACGATCGCGGTTGACGACGAAGAAGAGATTGCGGAGGGTGACATCATGACGGTGACGATCCAGTTGACGCGCAAGAACGTCAAGGAAGGCGACACGTGCGACTTGGTGTACGCGCCGCACTTCCCATACCCAAAGCCAGAGCGCTGGTTCTGCATCGTGGGCGACACGAAGAACAACCACTTGCACGCATTCGGCAAAATCACATCTCAGGAGCGCACGGGCGAGCTGAAGCTGCAGCTGCAGGCGCCTCCAAAGGCGGGCACGTACCAGCTGGAGATCTTTGTCAAGTCGGACTCGTACATCGGGCTGGACTTGCGCGCTCTTGCGAAGGTATGTTACATGTGTTATTGGTTGTGGGCGGCATGCGTAGTAATTTGCTCGTACTGATTGCATTTATTCTTTCTTTTGAATGTTTCAGTTCACTGTGACGCCAGCTTCTGCGCTCCCTGTGTACCAGCCGCACCCAGAGGATTTGGAATTAGATAACGAACCGACGCTCTTTGAGCAGGTCATGAACGCCGCGGACTCTAGTGATAGCGAGGAGGAGGAGATTGAAGAAGAAGAAGGAGAAGCCGAGAGCAAGAAGGATCAGTAGATATCGATGGAATGGGTGGGTGGGGGGAACGAGCGGCAGCTTGCAGCCCCGTTGCTTGCGTGTGCGCGTGGTCGCACCAAAGCGAGTGCCGCTGATAATGTCGACCGGAGGTTGATAATTGCGGCAGCAAGACCGAACAATGCACGTGGGATCTAAACATGAGTGTTGCGGCGTAGTAGCTTGCTGTGCTTGCCTGTAGATATCGCACCATACTACCAGCAGGAATCGCCAAAAACCTTTAGACTGTTCTGAAGTTGCAGGTGTGTGAGAATGTAGCCATTTCGGTGCTTGCTGGTGCGACATGCAGATACTATTTGTGCCAAACTGCTGAGCTCATTGAAGACATAAAGATGAAGAGTTCATGTAAGGGTACGTAGCTCTTCATTCTCTCTCTCGTGTGTGTCACTTGCGTTCACAGCCCATACTCACATGCTGCTGAAATGCAACGTCGACATTGCAGACTGTGATACTGTATTTGTGGTAGGGAATCGTCACCACAGACCTGTCCACCTTCTTCTACGACGATGACGGCACTCGGCACACTCACTCACAGCTCGTTGAGCCTTCTTCCAGAGTTTGGCGCAGACAAGTGGACGCCGGAGTGTTCCAGCAGTAGAGTAGAGGTGTCCAGTTGGGATTAAAAGATGACACCCGTGGCAAACTGCCTGGAGTGAGCGCCACAGACACACCACATCCCCTCCTCCGATATTCCGCCCTCGAGGAGTGGTTGATGTGCTGCTGGGTGCCAGACTGAAAATGCAACCGACTTTCTTGACTTTGGCCGATTGCCTCCTTTCGTGAGTGGAAGCATTTGTGTGCTGCACGTCAACTCTGCGAGCTAGGACGACCAAAACTATTGTCCCCCGAGATCCTGTTGCACAAATGCACGAGCAGATCAAACTCAGGGCTTTCAGGAGCGAAAGGAGCGAGAGAGAGAGAGCGGATCGGATGAGATTGCATTTGATGAGATAACGATGTGACGGTAATCACACGATATCACACACACACTCCAAATCACAATGTTCGCTCACTGTGTCCATGTTTCTCTGAACACATGGACCCCACACAAGGAAATGGTGGTGGAAGCGCTTGGAGCTTTCGATGTACATGTACGCATCTCCCCACTGAGATACTGGATCGCGAAGCAACGTTGATAATTGGCATACAGGTATTCGCATTTGGTGTTTCGAGACTCTCCGAGTCGTTGTATTGATCCAAGCGATGCGATCGCCAGTAGCAATCACACAAGCAACCTGCCAGCAGGAACATTGGAACGGAAAACTCTGAGCCGAGAGCGCCAAAGACGACGCCAGCGTAACTCACAGCGAGCATTTTGAGCGCTCCTTTACCGAGCGGACCGGCAGTAACAGAACGTGCTGACAACCCACCTCTCTCTTTTTCGTGCACTGCAAGCTTCAAAGAGCACGAAGTTGTTGTGATCCTTTAGTGCGGCCATAAAGAGGCTCCTTTTTGATTTGGGAGGGAGGGTGGAGCATTGCATTGCATTGCAAAACTGTAAGTATTGGTGTGTGAAAGGTTGCTTGAGAGCGAGAATGTTGAGGCAGAGCTCATCTCACCCACCAGCTGTCGAGTGCTCACGATGCAACTCGAGAAGTGTTCTTGGTGTGCGGCTTTTACATTGGAAATGTGCACGCCATCGAGCACCAAACAAACCGACTGTGCACGACGCGCTGGCTGTGGAGTGTGGCGGATGCTGTGCTTTGGTGTGAGCGGATGAACGAACTGAGCACTTCCCTGCGCCATACTGAGCACTGACTGGCAACGTGAGCGAGCAACAGCGCCAAACTGATGGCAACGTGAGCGAGCAATCTGCTGTGAAATCACTGTGGATCACCTCTGTACCACATATAAAGAGGCTGGAGCGTCACTCTTGATTCCTGCCTTTGCACACTCCGAAACCCATTACGCAAGGGTAGCGCATGCGTTGTATAGAGGGCGGAGCTGAACTCGTCCGGTTGTCGTTGTTGCAAATGTGACGAAACCAGCTGGCGAATTGGCGTTGTCCGCTTGCCGTCTGCTCTTTTGGTGGCGGCTGATCTTTACAGGACGCACCGGATGCCTCGCCAGAGCAAAGGAGCCCACGTGCCCGCTCGCCCCGCCTTCTCTCGATGGCGCTCTTCACATTCCAATTCGCTCCGCTTCCGCCACCAGCAGCTCCACCGCTCGAAGCGAATCCCTCTTTCTGTCTCTGTGTCAACTGTCCAGCAACCCCCAGTGTCCACTTGTCG
>JAASFO010000947.1:0-11044 GCA_023333815.1 Globisporangium recalcitrans | reverse complement strand
TACAAGATGGAGCGGGAAGTCGAGTAATCGAGTGTGGTGAAGAAGAGCACACTTCGAAGTCGTGTTCCAGTCGCGGCAACGTGGACTACGATCTCGGAGGCAGCGCCAGCTACAACTGCAGTTCGTGCCACTTCACTCGTCGACGCAGCCAAGAGCATCTTCGTCAAGAACGGTAGGCGGTTGTTAGGACAGTCTGGCAAATGATCATCGAGCTGCACCTTTTAGCTTCTTGCTGACACTATTTGCTCAACTATGAGATAATTGCAATAAATATGGATGAATCATTTGATTTGGTGAGATGTGTGAGCTCTTGGATGTTGCTTGAATGTACGCAAGCTAGGAACAACAATCAACCCAGTTGTTCAGAATAATGAAGCAGTTGAGAACGACTGAGACGCTTCGAGAGTGCTCACTCAGACGCGTGGAGAGTGCAGCTATGGGACGCAACCGCAAGGGCCGCCAATGCGGCGGCTACGAGTCCAAGATGGAGCGGTGCGTTGTCGTACACAACATGTGTGGTCTTTGTGCGCGTGCGCATACGCAGGGCTCAGCTAATCGGTCGTTGTCCGCGTGCCATGCGAGCAGGTTCATGCTGCAGCGCAAGTGGCAGTACCAGGTGTCGAACGCGGTCGCGCGCGCGCAGCAAAGCAGGCAAGTCCAACAGCGCCGCCGTGCGCTCGCTGAACAGCAGAATGGTGGTAACTCCTCTTCCTCTTCTCTTCAGCGCAGAGTGCGCGTGGACGTGGTCAAGGCGCTCATGAACGCGCGGCTCAAGGACGACCACGTCGAGCGCATCAAGATCAAGAGCGCCGAGCACATCGCGACCCAGCTCGAGCAGAGTTCTCGCGTGCAGCACTTCACATCGCTGCAGGACCGGTGCGTTAGTATATGCGTACTATGAGCAGACGCCTATCCGGCTATGCGTGTGTGTGCTAATGCAATTCTCTATGATTGCTCCAGCTGCCTGTACGAAATCGCGCGGACGTTCGACTGCTACTCGTCCACGTGTCCGTTCACCGAAGAGTTCTTCGGGACGTTCGAGCCGTGGATGGTCACGCGGCTCTCGGAGCTCACGACGGCGTTCAAGACGATGACCGACGGGAACGTGGCGCTGCTGCTGCAGCAGCCGACCGAGGCGCTGACTCTGGGCTTTGTGCGCGACGAGCGAGCGCTCGCGCCACTCTTTGAGCAGCACGAGAGCGACCGGCAGCGCATGGCTTGGCAGCTCAACTCGCTGCTCGGCGGCGGAGTAGCGCTGCACCAGCAAGTGGACTCGTGGGACGAGCTCGACGTGGACGACGTGGACATTGTGACCACCCACGACGTCGTACATCTGCAAACGCTGGAGCTCATCTCGTGCGCGGGGCTCACTGTGCAGTTTATCAACAAGCTCACGCTCGAGCACCCTTTCATCGAGCACTTCAAGGTGATCGACTGCTTCGACGCGCTCGACAGCGCGGACGGCGCGGCGCTGCTGCAGCAAGTCGCGTCCTGGCGCAGCCTCAAGACGCTGCACTTTTCCTGGTGCTGCTGGCTCACGACCGAGATGCTCGTGACGCTCGCGTACCGTCTGCTCGAGCCGCGCTCGCCGGCGCTGGAGGAGTTCCACGTCTCGGACTGCTTTGACGTGCTCGAGGACTACGTCCGCTCGCTCTTTGTCGAGCTGCATCCGAATGTGCGTCTCACGTTTTAAAAGCAAGAAGGGAGAGCAAGCAGCCCGTCGTGTGCTCTCTCTCTCTCTCTCTCTCTCCATACGATCTATTATATAATGGACATGTGCGATCAGGCTCTGGCATCCATCGACACATGCACAGCATGAGCCTGCCACTTGTGCAAACAACTGCAGCAAGCTTGTCTGAGGTTGAAGTCTGCGTTTCCTCCCATTTCCCACCAATCCTATCTCTCTGTTTCTATTTTCAGCGAATAAAAAGCGCCTGAGTTTCATCGCTCACACAAAGAATCGAAGAAGAAAGAAGAAGGAAGCAAAAAGAAAACCCATTTCCGCAAAAGCAACCAAGAAGCCAACACTTCTGCTACATTCACGCACGCGGCAGAAGATGAGCCTCTCGGGTCCGCTCTACCGACGCACGCCGCGGCTCTTCAACAAGAACAAGCCAGGCGACTGGACGCTCGTGTGGTGCGAGCTGCCGCTGGAGCAGTGCGAGGGCGAGCTCATCGTGTACCAGGAGCAGCACAGCCGGCGCAAGCTCGTGACGATCCCCGTGCGCGACTGCGACATCGCCCATGTGCGCAGCGACGGCCGCGACTGCATCGAGATCACGATCAGCAAGTCGAAGAAGGAGACGTTCTCGTCCCACGAGTCGAGCTTCGACGTGGACTGGTGGTACGTAAAAGACATGCCAATGCATTCCGCATTCTGTGTTGAAGTGTCTGGCATGGCTGGTATGGTAGACAACAAGCGCCATGTATTGACCACTGTGTGTTATGTTTGTATGCTCGACAGGATGAACACACTGCTGTCGGTGAAGCGCGATCTGGAGCTCGGCATTCGTCCGCGCGCGTTCATTGTGTGTCCTCCAACGCTGGAGACTCCCGCGCCGTACAAGTCGATCAAGCGTGCGCCGAGCAGTCAGAACCTCAATGGCGGTGCTGCTGCGCCAGTCGCGCGACCGACCCTGCGACGCCGTCAGCCAACGCTCACCGCCAGTGTGGCGCTCTTCGAGCGCTTCACGATCTATGAGACAGCCACGGTGCGTCTGTCTATCAGTTTGATTCGTATGCTCGGCGTGTTGGCGTATCGTTGCTCAGATGCAATGGCATGTGTATCGTCACGTATCTCTCTATAGACCTTCTACGTGGTGTGCTCGGATCGCCACTACTCGCGCTTCCGACTGTTGGAGCTGAGCCGTACGGTGGATCGCCCAAAGAGTCTGAACGAGATCTTGACCGAGGACACGAACCTGTACTCGTGGAAGGAGATGGAAGAGAAGCTGCAGTTGCTCACGGAGCTCGCGAAGAACAGTGGTGACGGCAAGCTCGTGCGCGCGTTCACAGCAGTCGCGGTCGTGGGCTGCATCCGGTTCCTCCGCGACTACTACTTCATCTTTGTGACCCAGCGCCGCAAGATCGGGTGCATCGGCGGCAACTTTGTCTACGGCATCTCTGCGACCCACCAGCTGAGCGTGAGCCGTCCGAGCCAGGACAGTAGTGCATGGACGTGGCTCAACCGCTGGTTTAACCCGAGTCCAGAGGAAGAAGCCGAGGCGCGGTACTTGGGGCTGTTCCATTTCATCGACCTGACCAAGGACTTCTTCTTCAGCTACTCGTACGACATCACGCACACGCTGCAGTACAACATGACGAACGAACGCTCAGAGCCCTCGGAGATGTTTACGTGGAACTCGTACTTGACTCAAGAGCTGACGGAGTTCTTGAGCCCAGGGGCTGCCGCCGACTTGGTCGTTCCGATCGTTCTCGGAAGCTACGAGCAGCGCAAGTGCTCAGTGTTTGGACGTCTGATCAGCGTGATCCTGCTCGCGCGACGCTCCCGTCACTTTGCCGGCACGCGATACCTGAAGCGCGGCGTGGCGGACACTGGGAAAGCTGCAAACGACGTGGAAACGGAGCAGATCATCGAAGACGAGAACATGGGTGCGGGCAAGCTGAGCTCTTTCGTGCAGTACCGCGGCTCGATCCCGGTCTTTTGGTCCCAGGAAACCTCGGCGACGCTCCCGAAGCCACCGATTGTGTGTACGTGACGTATACGTTTCTTGCATTCTAGCTCGCTTGGCTGGCGAAAGCTGACTTTCTGTGTTACGATGGCGCTGTGCTCTCTAGTGAATCGTGTGGACCCAACGTACACTGCCACGAGAAAACACTTCGCTGATCTCTTTGCGCGATACGGATCGCCGATCGTGGCTCTGAACTTGGTGAAGCAGGCGGAGAAGAAAGAGCGCGAAGTGCTGGTGGGCAAAGAGTACCTGAATGCTGTCGAGTACCTGAACAGCTTTATGCCCCTGCCGCACCAGATTCGATACGTTGCGCTGGATTATTCGAGACTGTCCAAGCAAAAGACTCTCGATGTGTACAAGTCGCTGGACAAGTTTGCTGTGTGGGCGTTGGCACAGACTGGCTTCTTCTGCAGTGCGCCGAAGCGCCATGTCGGCAAAAAGGCGAACAAGCGCACCGCCGAGGTAGTCTTTCTCAACACTCCGAAAAGTACTAGCAGCTCTGCCAACGAGCTCCCGTCGCTCGATAGCTCAGGAGAGTTCTTCCGTTCTACCAGTGACGAGCATCCGCTTTCTCCAACAATCCCTCGCAAGTCTGGTGATTGGCTCGAGCAGAAAGGAGTGCTCCGTACAAACTGCATCGATTGCCTGGATCGAACGAACGTGAGTCAGTTTGCGGTTGGTTTGCGTGCGTTAGGTCAGCAGCTCTACGCCATGGGTATCCGCAACACGCCGATGCTCGAGAGCTCGTCGCAGCTGGTACGTGTGCTCACGCACCTGTACTCGGTCGTTGGAGATGCGATCTCGATCCAGTACGGCGGCTCGGAAGCCCACAAGAATGTCAAAAACACGACGAGTCGAGAGAACTTCAAACACCGCGAGCTGCTGACGTCGATTCGCCGCTACTACAGCAACTCGTTCACGGATACTGCCAAGCAAGACGCGATCAACATCTTCCTGGGTCATTTTGTACCAAAGGAGAACCAGCCGCCGTTGTGGGAGTTGGAGAACGACTATTACCTGCACAACTTTGAAGTTCGCAATGGCGCTGCTGCGTGCGAGGAGATGCGCAAGAGTCTTGCTTGGCACCTGGAGAGTCGAGCGCACATGAAACCCTACGAGGACGGCGCGTCACTGGCTTCTCCAGCGGAGACCAGCTCGAGCAACGAGTACGAGTTTGTCGAGGAGATCGAAGAAGATGTGGCTGCAGTGAGCGCTCGAGATCAAGAACGACGCGAAGCGTACATTCGTGAGTGTAAGCGACTGCTTGAAGATTGGTGGAAAGAGCCTTTGGAGAAGTTTGAGCGACCAAAGTTTGCGCTGAGCAGGATCCGTTCACGACCAACACTAGAAGCCCCTGAGGAGACAAACTCGGACGATGGGGACGATATGCCACGCGAGGTGATTGAGATTGGCGCTGACACTGGAAACGAAGAAGGCATTGCAGCTGAACTTCGCGCGATGCAGGTGGCAATGTGCGCGCCATGCTCGGACGAGTTTATTCAGATGTACCATCCAGAGGAGCTGACATCGTTCAAGAAGACGCTCGGGTACCAGTTTATGAATCCGCTGGAGTCACACGATATGGAAAAGACAAGAAGCGAGAGCACTGGATCCGAGTCTCTGGTATCTGCGTCAGCATCAACTCCAACAAATGGCCGGGGAGTGCACGCAAGAAGCATCAGCACCGAAGAGATGTTCGCGGACACCTCGGTGATGTCTCGTCGGCACTCGGCCAAGTATCTCGGAAACAGTCGGTCTGTACGAAGCATGAGCGCGCCAGATTTCGGAGATGAGGTGGATCGCCCCGACTCGCATCGACGAGGTCGAGACAGCGCGCATGAAGGACGCACAGCGCTGGATGAAGACGAATATGGTGTCGACAATCGGGGCTCGATTCGGTCGTATGTCCATGGAAATGGGACACCAGCACATTTGTTAAAGGGAGTTCTAAAGCGCGAGGACGTCGAAGATTCTGGTCGCATCATCAGGTATGTGTGGAATGTGTGTTGGCTGGGGAGTCCGGCTAGCCTCGAGCTTACTCGGAACGAGCTCACTAACGCGGCGTTGTTTGCTAACACTGTCTTCGTAGGAAACGAAACTTTGTTGGCGATTGCACAGCCGCATCCTCGGACAGCATTTACGAAACGTACGTCAGTTCTGTCCTGCCTGCTCTTACTTACCGCATGTGGTTAATCAGCGACGTGCTTCCCGTGTCCCCTTTGTTGTGTGGCTCAAATGCAGTTATGTGCAATCCCAACAGACTCCTCTCATGTGGGAGAACGACAATGAGAACGTTCGCATGTTCTTTGAGTCGTACTTGCGAGAGAACAACATTAGCGCAGACGACGCACGCAGTCTCCGCGAAGCTCAAGTCCGTGGTGGTGCGACGTACAAGATCCAGAGTGGACCGTACTCTGGACTGGACCAGAACGTGAAGGCGCGAGAGATCATTGCGATTAAGGGACTGAAAACGAACCCAGACGAGCGAAAGTACGTAGCATTCAGTTGTCACCGAGTTGAGCGTGCAAGCTCGCTGCAAGAATCAAAGCTGATGTTTCCCATGTGCATTATTTGAGCAGGTTTTACCAGGATACGCTGGACTACAAGAAACTGGTGCAAACTGGGAAGTCCTCGATCCCACCTGAGAGTCTGGAGCTCTACCAGTCGTTTTTCGACGACGAGCTGCCGGATGTGAGCATCTATTCGTCGCCGAGAGCTGGTGCGAAGGGCAAGCCGAACTACGTGAGTTTTGCAGCGTCGGCGATCGGATCGCCGCCGTCTTCCACTTCGTCTTCGTCTGTAGTCGTGAGCTCAGAGCTGCCACTCGCAGTCGCAGCTTTTGAAGATGCAGCCCAACAGAGCGGCACTGGATACCAGCAGAAGCCACGCAAGATCATCGGACCCCGCGGCGTTCGTATCGGCAACTGCGACTTGGTCTCGGTTGGCGCGCTGTTCAAGCTCGACGGCGGGAGGGACCAGGACTTTATCCTCTTCAACGAAGCTGCCGCCGAGCATTCGTTTGGCGAGATGATGAAGAACGAGACCGAGATGGCGTACAGCAAGTAAGAGAGGAAGAAGAGGGAGGAGCGCGCTGATCTGGAAGGTGAAAGTTGCGTTGCATTGTATCTGGTTTGTAATGTTTGCATTTTGCTTGAGTTTGTGGTGGGTGCGAGAACAGTTCGGATGTCCAGAGCTGTAAAGCGCTGAGCTGATCAAACGAAAGAAAACGATGGATCTCACTGCTGTCTCCATGCATCGACATGATGCTGGCGTCCATCCTTTCCTGCCTTCTCGAATGAGGCACGATCATCGTCATCCATCAGAAGAAATCGCGATTTTCTTCCATGAAAAGCCATAATGTTCGATGACAAAACTCGAACGCACCGATTCCTCCAACCTTTTATAGCCTGCATCTTTTAGTACGCTACAGATACTAGAGTTGATGCTGTGCCAAATGCAAGAGCGCATTGAAACCTATGCACTTCTACAAACGAATGAGTCAGCTAAATATGGCAGCGAAACAACTCGAATCGAGTTTGGTGTGTCCCCTACTTCGAAATCGAAAATCGCACTCACGAAGACAGCAACTCAAGAAGAATAGAAGAAAGTGTCCGCATCTCTGTTGACTGAGATGAGGACGCGAGTTCGCATTCCTCGCCGTTTTTGCGTCACGTTTCGACCAGTTTGCGAGCGTCAGCGCCGCTTGGAACTCTCCGTTCACTTACCATTCGCCCCGCTCAACCAGCCCACACACGCACGTCTCACGCGCTCGCGTTGATTCACAGAGCCATGCTGCGTCAGCACCACTTCCAGCAAGTCTACCACGGCGGAGGTCCAAGCCTCGACTCGGGCGTGTTCCTCCGATTCCCACGACAACTCGCAGCGACCGCACGCGTGCTCCAAGCGGATCTTCTCACTGATGCAGCACCAACCCCAACACCGTCGCTCGTCTCGGAGCAATATGTGGAGACGAACGTCATCGCGCTCTCGGCCGTTCTGCTCGCGAGCTACGGCGTCATGTGTCTGCTCTGCATCGTGCTCATCTCCTACATGCGCTACAACCGCCACGCGGCGCGCAACAAGGGCGACTCGACGGCCGCGCGCAAGATCCTGCTCCCCGCATTCGAGCCGCTGCTCTGGATCCTCGGTCTCGCGTCCGGAGGCTACGCGGCATACTTTGCCGTCGCGCTCTCGATCGAGCAGTACCAGCGCGACATCCCGTCGATCCCGACCGAGTGCTTCTACGCCGGCCGCATGTTCGTGCTGAGCCTCGTGATCGTGTTCATGCTGCAGAAATCCGTGACGATCCCAGCACTGCGCCGCGCTGTGGGCGTCACGCTCGCGCTCTCGACGTACACGATCCCGGTCGTCTGGTACATCGCCTCGCACAAGGAGCCCGAGCACGCCGGGGTCAACTTTTGGCTGCTCACAGTCGCGCACCAACTCATCTTGGCGCTCTTCGTGTACGTCGCGATGCGACCCCCGGGACGAGCGAGCAAGAACACATTACGCCAGTACTGCGCCTTCGTGGTTGTGCAGCAGCTGCTCGACTTCGCGTACATGGCGGCGTTCTACCAGAACAAGATCGAGGTCGGCTTTGCGTTCATCTACGCCGACTTGCTCTGGGGTGCTCTCTGTCCGATCTTCATCTGGCGCGTGCTCAAGGCTGACACCGAGCACTGGCGAGGGTTGGGACAGAGAGCGTGTGCGCTCCAGGTGCACTTTCGCCAGCGAATGAACGTGAACGAGCGGATCTCGTCCCAGGGACTCCACTTGCTCATTGAGATGCACCGCAAGTACATCATCGACTTTGCGTACCTGGAGCTCAAGCACAAGATCGGCACCGGTTCCAGCGCGGTGGTGTACAATGGGATCCTCAACTCCAAGACTTCGGTCGCGATCAAGGTGTACACGCCGACGACTGTGACCGAGGCGACCGTCGCCGAGTTCTCCCACGAAGCCGCTCTCTGTGGTGCGCTCAACCACCCAAACATCGTCAAGTTCTACGGCATGTGCGTGTGTCCACCGACCATTTGCCTGGTGTCCGAGCTCTGTCAGGGGAGTCTGGACGCGATCTCCACGTCGTTCGCCAAGAGGAAGCACAAAGAGCCGAGTCGCCAGCAGCTGCTCATCAGCGTCGGGTACATGATCGACGCCGCGAGAGCCGTGGCGTACATCCACAGCTTCTCCCCTGCGTTCGTGCATCGCGACATCAAGCCGGGCAACTTCCTCGTCGACGCGCAGGGCAACGTCAAGCTGACGGACTTTGGCGAGTCGCGCAGTTTGCCGAAGGCCAAGATCGAGTGGGAGAACCAGAGTGACTCAAAGAGCAACCACAGCGACTACAACGGCAGCAGCAACACCAGCAGCAGCAATAGCAACATCATCGGCGACAGCGACGAGCTGGGTACGCACTTGTACCAGGAGTACACGATGGCGATGAAAGAGAGCGTTCTGTCGCCGCGAGGAGGCAGTACACCGCTGGCGAAGACCAGGTCTGCGATCAAGATGACGGTGAAAGGCACCGTGGACTACATGGCTCCCGAGGTGATCAACGGTCGGGCGGGACTCGCGACTTACGGCGAAGCGGCCGACGTGTACTCGCTCGCGATCACCATGTGGGATATTCTGAACCCAGGTGTGGAGAAGTACCCGTCGACAAACAGCAACCATCTGCTGGTGTTTGAGACCGTGATGGCGGGCTATCGCCCCATGCTGGACGACTCCAAGACGCCCCACAGCCTAACCGAGATCATCACTGGCGCCTGGGATGCCGAGCCACGCAACCGCCCGTCTGCGCAGCAGATCGTCAAGGCGCTCGAGGCGATTCAGGAGGAAGTCTGCGCGGTGTACGCTCAGGAACTGTCAGCTAAACTAGAGCCTGAGATGGTGCTCGCAAAGCCTGGGAACACTGAACGACACCACCACAGTAGTAACCCGCCGACTGCTGTCCGGTGCTTCGCTGGCCAGCAGGGGATCACGAAATTGCGTGACTCGGGTGCCGTGAGCTCCTCGAGGGAAGGGATCCGCCTCGGGAACATGCTCATGGACGCGGGTTTGCTGCACCACGTCAAGCACGCGCGAGGCTACGAGTACAACGACGCGCTCTACTTCTTCGACGATGACAGCATCCAGCTGAGCCAGCCGTTTGTGATGCTGGAAGGCAAGCGCCGACTCAGCGACTCGGACGATGATGAAGAAGAAAACAATGGAGTCTGTACAGCAGATCCAGACAGGAGAGTGAGCACCGCCAACCTGAGCGACCAGCAGCGTCTGTCGTCACCAGCAGCACCGTTGAAAAGCTCTAAGAACAATGGCAAGCGAAAGAAATCGGATCCGGATAGCAACAGCAGTCGCGGTTTGATCCACCACTACCAGCGGATCACCAACTCTGGTGTGGAGTCGATCGGCGCGGGCACCTCCAACGGCAGCAGTGACGACAACAGCTCCGTCGAGATCCACGAGTGCGCGTGCAGAAAGCTCGGACAGCGACTGGACAACCGGGATACTGCGCGCCGCCGCTTGCGACGCCGGTACAAGACGATCCCCGAGGAGAACTTGCTCACGGTCAAGCTGCTGCAGGACTGAAGTCTGGGACTTGGTGCGCGGATGTAGCGTATCGCGAATGAGCTTTTGTGAGTCTGTGCTCAACATGCCTGACAACAGCATTGGCGTCAATACGGCTGCTTGGCTGGTTGCTAGACTCGCGCATTCGACACCACGATGCGCAAGCAGCTCGAGCTGTCAATCGTGGTGTCGAATTCTCAGCAAAACCAATTTCGAAATTGTCGGGTTGGTTGTGCCGAAATGAGGAGGTGGACACCCAAAATAGCTCGCTTCAGATCGTTCGCTGAAGGCTGGCAGCTCAGCAGCAGATCATCTATCCCCACACGCGAGACAACGTCATGAAGACCGCCGCGACCGCAGGCGAAAGCCCTGAGAGCAGCAGCGAGCGCTCGGCACCTCTGCAGACGGAAGACCTGTCGTCGTTTCTCACTCAGACGTACGAGCCGCCGCGACGGAAAATCCTCTGCAACCCGTCTGCGGGCGAAGTGCACAAGCGGGAGCGCGGATCGCCCTGGCGCGTCGACGCGGACGAGAAGCTGCGCTTGGCGAACCTCAAGGCGAAGGAGGAGCAGCAGCAGCAGGAAAGAGCGGGCAAGACACAGGAGCTTGGGAGCCACGAGGTCGCGTGCGTGCAGCTGCTCGCTGCTGCTGAGAAGTACGACCTCAAGCAGGTCGCGATGCTGCTGGACAAGCTCCCAAAGGGTCGCAACGCCAGCGCCAACGCCAATAGCAACCGCAGCCCAAAGCGCAAGCTCACAAAGAACTAAGTAGTAGCACTTACCACT
>JAASFO010000946.1:0-11054 GCA_023333815.1 Globisporangium recalcitrans | reverse complement strand
GATCCACGGCGGCTCGGCGTGGGGAGCCGGCACCTACGCGGGTTCAGACGGCTCGCGCCAACCATCGCAGCTCGAGTTGGACGTGACCAGGGTGCAGGGCGAGTCGTTCGCGCAGATCGCCAAGAAGCTGTCGGCGTAGACGCACGGGTTCCGGTGCAGTTTGTATCCTCTTTCTGACTTTGACTTCTTTTTTTCTTCTTCTTCGTTGCTGAAGAATGCCGCGAGCGACCGATTGCAGTCGATTAGATCTCGAATATACATGCAGTCGCCGAGTGTGTGTGTGCTTTTGCTGTTGGCGTCTGTCAGCGTGAACTGCTTGAATTAAATATGCGTCGAGAAGGATTCTGACGGACTCGACCTCATTACTTCGAGGAGAGAACCCTGTGTGTGACGTTGGAGGCACAACTCACGACACAATCCCATACGTGCGCCAACGCAAGTCCCTCCCACTCCTTGTTGAGCGTGTGCTCTATTCTGACTGCGCAAGCCCGATGCATCGCCCTTTATCTGAAGCGCTCTCAAGTGGAGTCAAGTGAGATGTGAGGAGGAGTCCTGCATTGTGGACTCAAGGAGCTGTGTCGTCGTGGCGCTTTCTCCACGTTCGCTCAGCGCGTGCCAGCCTCTTGCAAGTGCCTACAGAAATGCGAAACGCCCAGGAGGAGGGCGAGAAGTGGTGGCAACAAACCGTTCGTTCATTCGTGTTGGTGTTGGCTTGGAGGATGTCGTTTGGTGCATCCATTTCATCTGCTTCGACAGTGCTCTAATGGGTTAGTTTACTGTGAAGACTTGGAATAACTCGACTCAGTACACTGCCTTCATTGTCAGTCATAAATCAGTGTATTCCAAATGCTGAGCGTTTCCTGCCTTTTGTTGTGACACAAATCGCGCATCAGCATCGAGAACACCCGCTCCAGTATGCTGCGCCGCCATTCTCGCCATTCTCTTCTTTCCACGGGCTGCGACTAGAGAACTGGGAAGCAGGTGAGATACGTGCTGCGCATGAGGCGTGCTTGTCGCTTTCTGCTCTTTCTTGAATGCGCTGCTGTCCATAGCTCGTTCGTTTTAAAAGAAAGCGAGCGCAGGTATTTTTACACTTGCAGCGTTGGCGCTCTGCTCCGTGAGAAGCCGTCCCAGACGCTGCTGGACGCCGTGTTTGACGACATCCAGGCGACTGACAAGACGATCTGCCTCGCCTCATCTGCCAGGTCGCGTACGAGAACCTGCTGAACCAGGACAGCATCGTGCAGCTGGCGAACGGCTTCTCAGTCGGCTGGACCCACGTGTTCTCGATCCCGCAGTCCTTCCAGACGCAGTACGCGACGGGTTGCGTGGCGTCGGCTCGTCAGCAGACGACGCGCGGCTTTCGAGAGTTCCTGAAGAGCACGGTCGTCAACAACTACGCGGCGATCTACACCCATGTGAGTAGCTACTACAGCGGCGGCTGTCGCTCGTTTCTACCGCTTTCGTGGCAGTTTCGAGATGGAAATGCACAGCAGGAGGATGTCCCGGATCCGGCGAGCCACTTGATCGGATTCTACCTCGTGCCGCGACAGGCGCAGTTCCCGGAACAGGACGATTTCTACAGCGACGAGCTGCTCGGAGCCATGGACGCGACTGACGTCGACCGGATTCAGAGAGTGCACAGGAGCTTCATGGCGGTTGCAGCGCAGAGAGGCGATGGCAAAGTGCTCAAGTCCGTGCTTTCGAGAGCGTTCAATAGCGAAAGCGACGTGCAGTGGGCATTGGGAGTAGACCCAGATGGAGATGCAGAAAACGACGCGCTTAATGACGTGAACCAGTCAGTCAAGCCCATTTTCCAGTATTTTGTTCGGGAGAAAGCTGTGAGCGACCGGGGAGACAGCGATACTTCAGCTGCCGCTGCTGCCGATACCAGTTTGGTGAGCTGGAACGAAGTGCTCGTGTCCTGCTGCATGAAGATCAACGCGGAGAAGCTGCGAGTAGCGTTTGGAGCCGAGACGTTTGCGGCTCTCGTCAACATGTTTCGTCAGCTGTCCCTGAATGCCGTGTCGACAGAAGCTGATCTCATGCGATTACCACGTGGGATGCACAGTGGGATGTACGTCTGGGAGGCAGTACTCGTGGGGGCAATCGAGAACCACTCAAAGCTCCCGGACGCTCTCAAGCGCCATGTTTCCAGCTTCCGGCGTGGTCTCTACCAGTGCGACGACTTTCGCGTGACTGCCCAGCAGAGTGTCGTCAGTGGAGAGGATAGCCACTTGAGAGAGCCCTGGTGGTACCTGCTCGCTCTCCGTTTGGACCAGATTCAGCCGCTGAGCTGGTGTCTGTTTCTCACACAGTGGCGGGTCGCTGCCGACACTTGCCACGTGCTCGACAACCCGCAACGCCGCGCCACGAGAGTGTGCTCCGTGTCCAGCATCCGCAGGAGCATGGTATCTATGGACCCGCGCAGCTTTCAAAGCCTGGCCGAGCTGCGGCATGAACTGCCCAACATCTATCGATCGCAGCGTGACATCACAGAAAGAGGGAGCGCCATCCCAGAGGGTACGACGACGGTTTCCGAAGAAGACGCGGACTTTGAGAGCTCTTTCGCCAGAAATCGCCAAGCAGCGGACTGGAATCACCACTTGTACAGCAACGACGCGCGTTCGCCCACAGATCAAAACTCCACGCCAATACTAGCCCGTGATGAAGAGCGAGGGGCAGTGGAAGCGGACGGCGTCTCGAGCGCGTGCACCACTCTGGTGATGCGCAACGCGGCGCTTGCAGTCTCGGAACGCATCAGCATCCCAACGATCCCAGCACCCGCTGTCGTGGAGCCCCATGTGTCGGCGTACGTCATCGAAGCGCAGTACTCGGCTCTAGACACGCACCGCAAGCAGAAGTTCTGCGAGCGCTTCAACCTCAAGAGCATCAGTCACCGGCTCTCGTACACGGTTCTAAAGCAGTTCACAAAGATCGTGCGTCGCGATACAGCGTGGGAGAATTTCCACGAAGCCGCTGCGAGGTCCGACGGCGGGCGACCGAGTGAGAAGATCCGACACGCAGATTTTATTCTAGTGGCGCAGCAGCTTGGGATCACGCTGTCTGTGAAGAAGCTGCTGGTGGTGGCGCGCCGCCTGGACGAGAAGAAGAACGGGTTCGTGGACTGGGAGAGCTTCTACGCGTGGTGGTCGGCGCAGTACGAAGACGCGGTCGTACCGTCGCGGTCCTCGTAGACCCTGTTGAGGTTAAGAGCAAGCTGAGAGGAACAACAACGCAATGGGAATGCATGCTGAGGGTGTGAATCTGAAACGAAGTGCATTTGACAAAGAGGTTCTCGCTGTTCACGACTTGCTGCGGCACCAGCACAGCATCATGGAAGCGCGACTCGACGACGCGTTCTTTCAAGCGAAAGCGTTCACTGAGACACAACTTCAGCGCGAGATCCTCAACTTTGCAAAGCTCCAAGAAGAGAAACTGCTGGAGACCAAGCGGGTTTGTGAAGACCGGAGTTCTCAGCTCGCAGTCGCGCAAGAGAAACTGCTTTCCCAGGTCGAGGACAAGCTTCCCCAACAAATTGATGAGAAATTGCGAAGTGCCGCAGTGGCTGCTGCAAACGATACACCAGAAAGCAAAGCCCGGCTGCATAAATCTCAGGAAGAGCTCAGTCGGTTGCACGAGGTTCAGCAGGAGCTCATCCAGATGCAGCAGATCCAGAAGATGCAGGAGAGCAGTCTTCGTGGTGAGCAGGAGAAAGCAAATCAGCGACTGAAAGAAGACTTGGAGCACCAGGTTCGTCGGACTGTCTTCTTCTCACATTGATGTTGTGGAAACTTGAATCTCACAGAACATCGCTTTCGGACCATCATAGTTGCTGGTCTGGAAGGAATCCATCTCCAAGGACTGGGCTCAGCTGCAGAGCCAAGTGAACGAGGCAAAGACAACATGTGAAGTGATGGGGCGATTGCGACAGGACCACGTGACGCTGAAAGCAGTATCAGAAGAGCTCCAAGCGGATCTCGCCAACGCGTCCACGGCTCTGCGTGATCTGGAGCAGCGCTTGCAGACCCACTCACAAGCGAAAACGCAAGAGCTGCAAGCTCGACTCACGGACGAAATCTCGCGCACGATGCAGCTGGTTGAAGCGACAAAGAGGGCGAAAGACAAGAGACTCAGACTGCAGCTCGACTCTTTCAACGAGAAGCTGGTCGAAGTGGATCAGATCGTCAAGCTCGTGGGCAAGCAGCTGATCCAGAACACGTCGCAGCTGCAGCTTGTCCGGAAAGAGCAGCACGCGAGACGACAGATCCACATGGCGGAGGAGCTCGCGCTTTTCTCTCAGGAGCACCTGCTTCTCAGCGCCAGCGAAGACCTCGAAGAGCTGGATGACGACGGCAAAGAGGAAGAGGAGCAAGAGCGCGACGATATACCTGCACAACCTTCACGAAGCTCCAGCAGCTCAACACCGACAGAAAACAATGGAGACCACCAAACAGATGAGACAATGCTGCAGCAGCTCCGCTCGCAGCACGAGACGGTAAGACACGCTATCCAAGACAGACTGCGTCATTATCAGGAGGTTTTACAACAGGAATAAAAAACGCGGCAGCGAGCACCCCAGCTTTGCTTTTACGATGCGTGCGTGCGTTGCGATCAGTGGAACGAGCTCGAAAGTCCGTTTTCTCCGTCAAGCGCGCCATCCAGACCGTTCGACAACGAGCCTCGCGATGTCGTGGCGCTCGTGGTGGTGGCAGGAGTGAGCGACAGGTCCATCATGGCGAGCAAGTCGGTCGACGGGGGCGTGATCTCCAGACGCAGCGACGCCTCCACGCGCTCTAATGTGTTCAGCAGCAGCTCCTGTTCCTGTTCGTACGTGAATCCATCCTCGCTTCCGTTTTCAAGCTTCGCGATGATCTCTTCGTTCGAAACGTGAACAGAGGACGACGAAGACTGCGGCGGCTGCAGGATGGTCATCGTCGCGGTGAAGTGCTCGCTGATCTTTTGCTCGCTCAGCCCGCTCTGCGACGCGCTCACGATTTCGTTCTTGCGCTGCACGGCCTGCTCTGCCTCCAGCGGTTCCGGAACTTCACTGATGTCGATGAACGCCTGCGCCGCGTTTTCGACAATCGCGCTGAGTCGGTCGTTTTCGCTCAGCACAATGCTCTTGCTTCCGAAAGTATTGATACTAGGTCGACCATTGCTGTCGACACCGCCCAGGAGGCCGCCATTCAAGTCCACGTGCTTCTCGAGCTCCAAAAAGCGCTGCAGCGAGGGATCACCCAGACTTTCAGGCATCATGAGCACAGATTCTAGTTGTTGTGCATCACGCAAAAAGCCCACACAGGTTAGCTCCTAATGTGCATCCCGTCCAGGCGATAGAGAAGGAACACACGAGAGACACCCACCGAGGTACGCCTGAAGACTCACTTGACGCTTGGCGAGGAAGTTGGGATCGAATCTGTGGTGATGGCATATGCAAAGACACACACGTAGTAGTCAGCATCACAGAATTCCCAACACGCAAAACCATCCAAAAGTGCCTCGAGTGCGCTTGGGAATTCTCAAAGCAGCAACGCAGAATCTCTTGCGCGCTCGGAGATCGCTTGTTTGTTTGGTATCGACCGGTGGCGCAGAACGCGAGTCAACATTGCAGGAGGCGGCAAGCTGAAGCGAAGAGCGAGTGAAGAGACACGAGCGCGAGGCTTTCGGAATTACGACTCGCACGTTGGTCGCAAACGCATCTTCAGATAAGATCAAGCGATTTGGCATTCATCACCACTCGCAGCGTCCGTCGTTCTGCGCGCCACAAGCACTAATGCTATGACGACAGACACACGCGAGTGACTCCTCTCCTTCGTGTCAGCAGGTTTCGTCCAAGCGCGAGGAACTCGACAAAAGCCCGCGCTCGCGTACTCTCTCACTCTCTCTCTCTTCTCTCTCTCCGACCCCACATGCGCTGCACTCCCATTGGCTTCGCCCCCTTCCCACAGCCGATTTCTTCCAAACGAGGCTGCATTTACCATGCGCACGCGCACATCCGGACGCATTCTCTTCATCATCGAATCTCCTTCGCACTCTCGTTTGTACCGGTATGTAAAGCGCGAACGTACCTGCCAAACCACTGCTTCTCCGGCAAGCGCGCTTCAACGAGATCGCCAAAGCTCCGCGTGAGGCGCGAGTGGAGCTGATCAAAGTCGCTGAATCGGCGCGAGATCAGCCACACCTCGGCATTGCACGAGATCTACACACGCACGCAATGCGTCACGAACAACGCGCGGTGAGTCCAAGCACAGCGTCATCCGTAATCGTCGTCCATCGCAGCGGTTGCAACGGATCTCCCTCTCCTGTTGGGAGACAGACAGACCCGGGGAACACAACAAACAAGACAGGGCATGCGCGCTCACCTGCGCGACGAACTCGGTGTGATCGCCCACGGATTCGTAGCCCGTGACGATGGCGCTGACGTTGAGCATCATCTGCATCTCGCTCTCTCGCCTGCTCTCTATCTGGTTTGGGCAACGCTTTTGCTCTTTGTGCGTTCTTCTTTTCTTCTGGTTGACAGACTGCATAGGAGAGAGCAGTCGCACAGATGGTGTATTATTCTATGAATGAGATCGCTCATAAAATACACCACATCAGAGCAGTGTTCGTTTGTGCCACCTTATGGGGTAAAATAGGAACGAAGAGAGTTGAACTTCAGAGTGCTGAAACTCTTTTATTAGGTAATCTGAACCTGGACACTCATCTTGATTTCGGTATCGAGTGCCTAGTCCTCTCTATAGTCTCGACTTTGCTCATCCACCTAGACACCTCACTTGACTAACGTAAGAGCGTTCACAACATCAGTGGCTAAAAAGACAAAGTGTGAGGCAAACCTGTTTAGGTAACGTAGAACAGTGGTATGAGTGAGAGAGCAGCAGCTTCTTCTGTCTTACGAACGGAACCAGAAATAGTCAAAAGACTGCGCAAGATCCAAAAGCTCCATCCGCAAAACCAAAGTCGAATACGAGACATAGAGAGAGGCAAGAAGACGCAGAGAGAGAGAGAGAGAGAGAGAAGCAACCAACGAACAGGATGGAGGCGCATCATCACCGGACGGTGGTGGCGGTGGATCTGGACCACACGCTCGCCAAGCTGCTGGAGAGTGCGCTCGAGTGGCACAACGCCGAGAAAGGCACCAAGGTGCGTTCGTGGCACATGCGCGTTTCTGTCGCCCATTAGGAGCGCTGCCAGCGTGCAGATGAATGGCAAAGAGCTGACTCGTGTTGTGTAATGATCTGTGCTTCGTGATTGTACACGCTCACCTGCTTGCTTGTGTGCGACGCTAGCTCTCGGTGCAAGATGTCAAGAGCTCGAGCTGGCACACTGCGTTTGGGGGATCGAAGGAAGAGTCGGACGAGAAGCTGCCAGATTTCTACCACTCGCCGCATTTCGCAACCAACGTGGACGCTGTCGCAGGTGCGCAGGAAGTGCTCAAGCCGCTGCGCAAGTTCTTCTTCTTCGTCGCCGTCACGGACCGTCCGCGCATGGTCGAGAGGCAGACGCGCGAGTGGCTGGATGCGCATTTTGCGGGTGTGTTTGACAAACTCGTGTTTGTGGACGAGGACACAGACGAAGACGTGATCCCGCGCAAGAAAGAGCTCTATGACGACTTCAAAGTGAAGATCGTGGTCGGATCCGATCCAAACATGCTGCCAAAGGCGGCGGAGGACGTCGGCCACGCCATTCTCGTTGGCTCGGTGCCGTGGACGAAAGTCAACGACGCGGGATCCAAGATCACAAAGGTTGCGGCAGACTGGATGGAAGCAAAGGACGCGTTCGAGGAGATCATCACTGAGCTGGACCTAAAGCCCGTTGAGCGAGTGTATTCGGGACCAAAGCTGTCCAAGTACACGGACGATCTCGTCACCGTGTCCACCAGAAAGCCCGCAGGTTGGTTAGCCTGCTGTTCTTGAGCTGCTCACTGTTTGGCTCGTGATCTAATGATCGACTGTGTGTCTTCTGCAGTGTTCTATGCGAACATCATCAACTCCAAATTCACGGTTCAAAAACAGGAGACGATCCGGCTCCAGGCGTCGGAAGCAGCGATCACGACCGCCATCCAGATCGCAGAAATGCTGCGACTCCAGAACAACGCGGTCACGTCCAAGATCTTCACGCGCTACGTGTTCAGACGCGCCAAGGGTCCCGGCGGGTATCGCGTGCCCAAGCTGGAGATCGTCCTGCAGAGAGTGCCAAAGATCGCGTGAGAAGTCGTGAGAAAGGAGTGGCGAAGCAGCACATGCGAGTGTGCGTCGAGCAGCTTTGCAGGAAGAGGCTGCGGTTCTGGCTTTCCACCCATTGCAAGTAGTAGTCGTCGTCGTAGTAGGTAGCAGTTAACATCACCCATGTGAATAGCAGGACTTGTCAAAACGTAGCACATGAAAAGGTTCACCACGCGCTGTCCGTGTGCATTCGGTCTATTACTCGCTGTCCTCACACGGACCACTTGACTATCTCTGCTCCGAGGAAGACTCGGCCGACTGCTGCCGGAGGAGCTCCTGTCGCTCTTCGTGGCGCTGCTGGCGGCGCTCGGCTTCAGTGGCGGTCACGATGTCGTCTGCGCATGAACAAATGAAAGAGGTCATACCATCAGCACGACCACTCTCTCATTCACGCAGCCTATCCTGCGATTCAGACACAACAACGTACAGAAGCCGGTCTTGACCATGAACGTCTCCATGGCCATGCCCGTGACGAAGCAGATCGGCATGACCTTCTTGAGGATCGGCGCGAGCGGGATGCTCGACAGCAGCGGCTTCATGCTGCTTCTTTTGACTTGTCTTTCAAAAATGCAGTTCCACTCGCCCAAACAGCGTGGGCCACATCGTTTTCGTCTCCATTCGATTCATTTGAAAAGACAAGCAATTCATCTCGGCAAGCTCAAGTCAAATATGAATTGCGATACAGTTTAACAGCGCAATCTGACGTTTCTGCATCTGAACGAACGAACGGACACGAGACAACAAAAACAAAATGGTGGATGGCGGTCGCAGAGGCTGCAACGGCTACCGCTGCCTCGACCGCGACGTGTGCTACACCTACGACGAGCTCACCAAGACCACCACGCGCGCGCACGACAGCAGCTGCTGCGGCGAGATCGCGAACGACGAGGATGCTCGGTTCCAGTACCGAGACACGGACGGGAAGCTCCAGTTCATCAGGTAGCGTTCGTAGCTCTTCGGACGATCTGTCTGCAAAACCAGCCATTTCTTAACATCTTCACCGCTTTCGATTCATTCGCGGGCTGCAGCGCCGATGACGTGCAGGAGCTGATGGGGTGCACGTTCACCAGCAAGCTGCTCTTCCAGCGCACGTCGCTGCTGGTCAACTACGCCTTCTGGGGGTTCGCGGACTGCGTGATCGACGGCTTCGACCAGATCCCAGTGCAGATGATCCGGTCGAACGAGGTGTCCTCGAAAGTCGCGATCGGCCACGTCGCGTCCCTCGCGGACGTGGAGAAAAACCCGCTGGGGCTCTTCGCAGTGGAAGACATTGCCACGCTGACGTTCCTCGGAGAGTACACGGGCGTGCTGCAAGTGCACAACGACGGCGTCAACACGTTTGACCCGTACGGCGTGTCGTACCCGTCCGTGTACGAGTGCGGCGACTTGTACGTGAGCGCCTCGGAGTACGGCAACGCCATCCGCTGCATCAACCACAGTTTCAGCCCGAACGCTCGCTTCGTGCCGATGATCCAGGGCGGCATCCTCCATATCTTTTGCGTGAGTGCTCTGTCTGCTTGCTTGCGTCTTTCACATTGCGCCGTGAGTGTTTGCTGACCTGCTCTAATGTGAACACTGGTCGCGTTTTGTTCAGTTCACCATCAGAGAAGTCAAGGCAGGCGACCAAATCTTTGTAAACTATGGACCAGCGTACTGGAAGTCCACTGGAATCGACCCGATCGCTGTTCAATAGAGCGCTTTTTCCTTCCGGGAGGGGCGGCGTACACCTGTATTATTCAACGACATATAGACGCTTTAGAGTTGACTTTGCAGTGCCGTATGTCTCTCTCCCAGTCACACAGGGGGAAGTTACTCTTCGATCTCGACAATGGCTTCGATCTCAACTGCGACGTTCAGAGGAAGCGCATTCGTGCCGACGGCCGAGCGCGCGTGGATGCCCTTGTCACCGAAGACCTTGCCGATGGTGTCCGATGCGCCGTTGATAACGCCAGGCTGGCCGGCGAAGCCGTCCACGCAGTTGACAAAGCCCACAAGCTTCACAATGCGCTTGACCTTGTCCAGATCGCCCAACTCGTCTGTTTGGAGGGCAGTGACAGCTTTTCGTTAACCACACGATTTTGTGTAATGCACAACAGCGGTGGAATACAGGTAAGCGCACTTACGCTTCAAGGTGGCCATGAGACTCAGTGCGACGTGGTGAGCGGCGTCGTATCCTTCCTCTGGAGTCAGATCCTTGCCGATCTTGCCGACAATCAGGTCGCCACCGGTTGGCAGGGGAAGGTGGCCAGCTAGAAATCCATACAGTAAGAAACACACATGCACATACGCAAATCGTCAGCACCACACAACCAGCAGCTTCATAGCGCATACGACCACCAAGACGGCGCGACGCACGCACCCGTGAAGATGTAGTTGCCCGTGCGCACAGCGGTGCGGTAGTTGCCCTTTGGCTCGGCGACCGCCGGGAGCACGTAGCCCAGCTCCGCGAGGCGGCGCTCAATGTGCACTCTGCGCGCGGCAGTGGCGACCGCCGGGCGGGTCTTCACGAAGCGGAGCAGCGGGGTCGTCAGCATTTTGATATTGAGCTTGGGTCTCGAGGGCAGCGCAGATCTGGAAATGAGCTGCTCGTCACTGTGTCTCGTGTCTCTAGTGCTGGAATGAATGTTTGGATTGCTGGGATGTTTGGACGAATGAGATCTCGAACTCAAGTTGAACTAGGTTTTGGTGTGTACACACTAATATAGGAGAGGGTTCGCAGAAAGTCCTCAAATGGATGACCCAATAGTGAAAGTTCTGAGTGTCAGCTTTAAGAGAGGTTTTATGATGGTGACCTCAGATTTGTATTCGAGTGATACATTTTAGGTGTGT
>JAASFO010000945.1:0-11079 GCA_023333815.1 Globisporangium recalcitrans | reverse complement strand
GCCACCTCGCCTGGGCATCATGGACGCACGTTCGAAGAGAGCACAACAAAATGGCTGACTTCCTCGCCAATGCAGCGATGGACTCACGCGGGCGACGAACCCTTACACCTTCCACACGCGACAGCGAAGCCACGAGATTCCAGCAAGTGCAGAAGCTCATGAACAACGACATGAACAGCGTAGCCTCGCAGATGCGAACAGGATCACTGGCAAGAGTGACAACGAGATTCTTGGTTTCTTGATCTACTGCGGTAGATAAATAGAACTCCGTTTTGGTTCACGAGCGCGCCTGTCTTGAGGAATTGTAGTTCTGAGTTCTTCACGTGCGTCAGTCAAAGCGAATCCACTCAACTCGACAAACACCTTTCGATGCTGGAGTGTGTCCAACGAGCCTGTTTACTCGTCCTCCAGAATGGATAGTGGACAATTAGAAGGTTTCGCATCTGAGGAGATCTCTGAAAATGGCAGCAAAACCGTTTTATTCGTCGAGCGCAGTAAAAAGAGGTCGATAATACGTCTGAACTGGTAAACCTTCGTGCCACCATTCACACAATGATTGCGTGCGACATGAACCCAGTCGCAGCGATTTGTTGTGAGGCACATCGTCGCTCTGTGGCAGGAGCCTCTCCTTTTCTGTTCTGTTTCCTCTGCAAAATTCACCCACTCAACGCGACCTTTTTCTTCTCTTTTTTTTCCAGAATGTGTCCAGTTTGCTTCGAGAGGTTCGCTTCTTGCAGCCTCGCACACTGCAAATGCAAAAGCTAGCGACTTTTGCAACTATTGTTTTTCGTCACATTCGGCAATTCGTGGGAAGGAGAGAAGAGCGAAGGCGACGAATAGCAGAGAAGGAGCTAAACATGTACGAGCAAAACGATCCGTACAAGAACCAGCAGCACGGCGGGCACTACCAGCAGCCGCCGTACATGCAGGCGGCGCCTCAGCAGTACGCTTACGGCTACGGTCCGCCGCCCGCCCAGCCGCTCTACCCGCCTTCGCAGCAGCAGCAGCAGCAAGCGTAAGACTTTTTGTGGGCGAAGGGGCGGTGCAGGATGGATCGACTCGCGTGAACTGGTGGCAGTGATGTATGAACGTTTCTTGACTGTATGCTTGTATGTATGTCTGCAGGTACTTTGGTCAGCCAGCGGACGCGCACATCCAGGGCGTGAACTCGATCAAGCCGTGAGTTGTTGCTGTGCGAAGGCGTAGTGGTAGAATGCGACTGGATGGGATGACTAAATGAATATGTTGCTATTGTGGGTGTAGTGAGCAGAGTTCGTCGACTGGATGCCGCGACTGGCCGTTCGCGATCGTGTTCATCCTCAATGTCGTTGCGATCATTGGGCTGATGGTGCGTGGTCAATTGCCTTGGTGGATGCAGGCGTGCGTGAGAAACAACGACTGACAGATGTCTGTTTGTATTTGACAGGTGGTGTGGGGAATCGACTCGCTCAGCGACAGCGACAGTGACAAGGACACGTCGTCGAATGTGCTGTCTGCGGACGACACGAAGAAGGTGATCGGGATCGCGCTCGGGATGGCAGTCGTGTCGGTTGTGCTCGCGCTGATCCTCGTCAAGCTCATCACTGCGAAAGCGCGCTTCATGATCAACTTTGTGCTCTGGTTCAACGTCGGCATCTCGATCGCGGTGGCGGCGTACGGCTTCGCGACCAACAACCTGTTCCTCGGTATTCTCGGGGCGATCATCGCGCTGCTCAACTTTTGCTACGCGCGCGCGGTGCAGCACCGCATTCCGTTTGCGGTCGCGAACCTGCGTGTCGCGGAGAAGGCGATCTCGAAGCACAAGACCACGTACGTTGTCGCGATTGTGTGTACGATTGTGCAGATCGCGTGGGTGGCGGTGTGGGCACTCGCGCTCCTTGGTGTCGCGAACAACATGAGCACGGACGAGTCGACGACGAATGGCTACTTGGACGACGGCGCTGCCTGCTCGACGAACGCGCAGTGCATCTCGAACTCGTGCAAGCTCTACAGCAGTGGCCGCCAGTGTGCGAGCACGACGTCGCAGTTCTTCAAGGCGTCGGCTGGCAACTACGTCGCGTACTTTTTCCTGCTGATTTCGTTCTACTGGGGGCTGCAGGTGTTCAAGAACATTGGTCACGTCACTGTGTCGGGCACGGTCGCGACTTTCTGGTACAACTCGGAATCCAAGGGTGCGACCGGGTCGTCGCTCAAGCGCGCGACCACGACCTCGTTCGGCTCGATTTGCTTTGGCTCGCTGCTGGTCGCGATCCTTCAGGCGCTGCGTGCGCTCGCGGAAAGCCAGCGCGAAGAAGGTAGTTTCCTGGGCTGCATCTGCGAGTGCATCTTGGGCTGCCTGCAGTCGCTCATGGAGTATTTCAACCGATGGGCGTTTGTCTACGTTGGCATCTACGGGTGCGTTGATAGTTTGGCTTTGGTGTTCTGTCGGCTTGTTGTAGTGGTGGTCAAGCTGACAGCATTGTGCTGACACGGATGGGACACGAATAGGTACAAGTTCACCCAAGCCGGCAAGGCCGTGATTGAGCTCTTCCACACGCGTGGATTCGACGCGATCATCAACGACGACCTCATCGGCAACGTGCTCAGCTTTGCGGCGCTTGGCGTTGGGTTGATTTGCGCTGGCATTGGTGGCATCATTGGCGAAGTGACCGACATTGTTGAGTTCGAGAACAGCACGAGTGAGTCCCCCCCGCACGATGTGCTCTTTGCTTGCGACTTGGATGGCTGATGAATGACTCTCACTGAGTGTGCGTGTGCTGTCGTTTTCGCAGTCTTCTTGGCGGTCTTGGGCTTCCTTGTCGGAATCGGCGTGTCCATCACCCCGCTCGCGGTGATCGACAGCTCCGTCGCCACCATTTTCGTTTGCTTTGCGGAGGTTCGTATTTACTTTCCCGTGCGTTTGCCCAGTGAGGAAAAAGGTCATGAGATGGATCACTGACACGTCTTGTGGATGTAGGACCCTGCTGCGTTCATGCAATCGCACCCAGACCTGTACAACCCGCTGATCACCGAGTGGCACAACCTGTACCCGGAGATCCTGGTGCAAGCAGGCTACTGGCACGCGTAACCAGCTCAACTAGTGGGTCGCTCACCGATCAGCTAAGGAACCACAGGACAGCAGTTGGTTCTAGTTTGCATGTTGCATGTCATGTGTCTTCCGCAAAAGCGGAAAGAAACAAACTCGATCTCTATCAGCAACAAACAGCGATGGTTGCGCTTTAGCATTTTTGGTTTTGAATGAGTTCATGACGATAATGTGAGGCAGAAGGGAACTGGTGTTCGTTCTCGCATGGAGCTCAACGCCAAAGTCGAAGTGCGAAACAGCATGATTCTGAAGAGGCGCGCGCATCCGAGTGTCAGCATTCTTACCAGCAGCACCTTCGAGATTCATTTTGCGGTTCCGTGTCATCAGTCGCATCGCATTGCGCGTTCTCAGAAGAGCCTCTCATTCTTGAGAACGCTCGCTCGTTCGCTCGTTGTTTGAAGTAGCCAGTGCATATCTCCTCATCTCTCTGTCTCCCCCATGTCCGCATGGCGATTCGAGAAGCGGGTGGTCGGCTCGCGCGCCTTTGCGCTCGTGATCCTCGTGGTGGTGGTCGCGTCAGCAGCGACAGATGACCTCCTCGCTGCCAGCAAAGGCACTGAGGCTGACGACGACACTACTGCTGCTGCTGCTGTCTTCGTCGAGATCTTCCGGTACGCGCTTATCGTGGTGCTCGTGAGCCTCTCGGCGATCTTCTCGGGCTTGACGCTCGGGCTCATGTCGCTCGACCGCCTGGGACTCGAAGTGGTCATCGGCGCGGGCGAGCGCGAGGAAGCGAGCGACGAAGAGCGCTCGAAAGCCGAGGCCGCGAAGCGCATCCTTCCCGTGCGCGAGAGCGGCAACACGCTGCTCTCGACGCTCGTACTGGGCAACGTCTCGGTCAACTGCCTGCTGTCGATCCTCATGGCGGATCTCACCAGCGGTCTCGTGGGCTTTCTCGTCTCGACGATCATCATCGTGATCTTCGGCGAGATCATCCCGCAGGCGCTCTGCTCGCGCCACGCGCTGGCCACGGGCTCCAAGCTCCTGCCGCTCGTCAAGGTGCTGCTCTTCCTGTTCTACCCGGCAGCGAGACCCGTGGGCATGGCGCTCGACTACGCGCTCGGCGCGGACCTGGGCACGGTCTTCTCCAAGCGCGAGCTGCAAAAGCTGCTGGAGATCCACGTCAAGCAGCAGACGCTGCACCCCGACGAGGGTCACATTGTGCGCGGCGCCATGGGCTACAAACAGAAGCTCGTGAGCCAGATCATGGTGCCGGCCACCAAGATCTACTCGCTTCCGATATCCTTCCCACCGTTCGATGGCTCTGCATATTCACCATTGATTGACCCCATTGGACTCGCGCTGTTCTCCTTGACTGTGATTCCCCAACATTACTGCTGCACTTTTGAATCACCACGCCAGTACGGAGCTGAGCATGGACGCGATCAAGCAGATCTACAGCAGCGGCTTCTCGCGCATCCCCGTGTTCGGCAAGGACGCGAACGACGTGCTCGGCATCGTGTTCGTCAAGGACCTCGTGTACATCGACCCCAAGGAGAGCGTGCCGCTGCGCGAGTTCGTGCACGTGTTTGCGCGCGCGGCGCATCGCGTCTGGGCTGACTCGACGCTCGGCGAGATCCTGAGCGTGTTCAAGAAAGGTGGGATCCACATGGCGCTCGTCTACGATGTCAACAACACTGGACCGGTAAGCCAAGCTGAGACGAAGAGCTACGAGATGTGGCCGAAATGGATGGTGGACAGGCAATGGGTGTTGACTGTTATACTGGTGTGGTAGGGCAATCCGTTCTATGAGCTCAAGGGCATGGTGACGCTCGAAGACGTGGTGGAGGAGATTTTGCAGGCCAAGATCGCGGACGGCACGGACTCGGCCGACGCCAGACGAGAGCGCAAGAGCTGCGCGGACCGGATCACCCTCGACTACGGTGCGATTTGTGATCTGCTGTGAACAAATGAGCTGGGCGATGTCCTGAGAAATGCGGTCTGAAGCCTAACACCTTGCGACGTTTTTGTTTTGCTTGTCCTTAGTGTAACGAGCAGCACGTGCGCTTGAGCTTTTTGTGTCAGTAGACTTGTTGCTGTTGCGCTATCTCGCCAATGGCGAGCTCACTATTGCGATCGGATTTGGCTCCATGCACTTTTGTTCCTCTACCTGCCGTCTGAGATCCTCTTGCTGTTCCTTCGAAGCTGCACGCCTTGCGCAGATTCTTCCTGCAGTCGAAGCGCGTACGTCGAGCACTTCCAGCGCAAGAACGAGCGAAGCACCACAAACTGAACGCGTTTGCTCTCGAGCTGCTTTTCCGCTTTCGCCAAGAGTGTGGACTTTTCTGCGAGCGCGCTCTCGAGCATCGCGATGTTGGACGCATTCACCACTCTCCGTCTCCTTCGCGTCTCATGCTCCTGAGGATCACCATGCGACGCTGTTGCTGTTGCGCAACCGCTGCTCTTCATCTCGTCTGATTCTTGTGAGACATCACCAGTCGCAGCAGCTGCGGATGATAATGAAAAAGCTGCTGCTCCAACAGCAACTCGGCTCGCAGAAAGCTCAGATTGCTCGTCAAGAGTTGGCAGTCGAGCGAACCTGCTATTGCCGCTGGAGCGACTGGGCACAGCTGGTGCTGCTGCAGAGACTGGAGCAGCTGAGTGATTGCTGGCGAGTGCCGCCATCCCACTCCGAACCGATTGCAGGCACGACGACGTGTGCACGACTTCGACGACCCGCTTGCACGCCGCGTAAAACTCGTTGGTCGTGAACGTTTGCGAGGAGATCGACGACCGCAGCGTCTTGTACGCGCGCGCGAAGCTGCACGCAGCATCGACGATCGCTTGCTGGCTCGCAGCTTCCCGCTCGGTTTCCTCCACGAGCTGCTGGTGAAGAGCTACGAGCTCCTTCATCTCGTTGCACCTGTCTTGAAGGCGAAGCAGCTGCTCGTTGCGATCGCTGAACTCTTCGACCTTGCGGTCGATCGTGCGTCGCCAGCTCGCGATCTTGCTGTTGCTCTCGATCAAGTACTTTGCGAGCGTCTCTCGACTCGCGCCAATCTCCACTGGCGTGTCGGTGTCTTCGCAGAACTTCTGCAAGAGACGCACACAGTTGCCCAGCGCCACTGCGCTCACTGGCGACAGAGATGAAGCTGCGAATGAAGCAGCGGACGGAGATGGCGATCTCTGGTGTTGCTTCTGTGTCTGCTGCTGCTGCTGTAGAGACCTCACTTGAGCCTCCAGTTTCTGGATCTTGCTCTCGTAGCGCCAGCTTGTAAAGCCACAGAGCTGCTGCAATTGCTCGTAGTTTTTCTGCTGGCGGAGCGCTTGCAGCTGCATGAACAGCAGGGTTTTTCTCGATCGTTGCTTCTCGAGGCGATGCCTTAGAAGCTGCCACTTGCCAAAATGGTGCTTTGCTGTCGACACGCTCAACTGCGCTCGCTGAGATGACTTCACAGTGGCTCCCAATGCCAAATACTTCCACTTCCAGCGCTCGACTTGCTTCTCGGAGATGGACTTTTGAGTCGACTCGCCCACGCACTTTGTCACCATTCGCGTGCACGCGAGATGCTTTTGTGCGAGTTGTTGCCGGAGCAGCGCCGCGACGATCATGAAGCGCCACTTGAGGAAGATGGTGGATCGTTTGGTTCTGCCGCGTGTCGTGCGAGCACCACTGCGAGAGAGCTCTTCTCGTGGCCGGGCTGCTACCTGGGAGGTGTGGCGAACCTCATGAGCAGAAGCAGCATCCGAAGGTTGGGTTACGAGGCTGCTGCTTCGCACGATGCCTTCTTTCTGTTGAGTCACCTGAGGAAGGAGAGCTGATGGCGACGATTGAGCTGGTGGCAGTGAGATCGTGTACTCAGTCGCTGCTGGAACTGTCAAGGGCGACAGTGGCTGCTGCTGCTGACTCTCGAGAATGCGCAATGTCTGAGCGAGGACGGACTCTGCGAGCTCGACAAAGTCCTCCTCGCTTCCTCTTCGAGCCACTTGCAGCAGTGTCTCGGATTGAGACTTCGTCGCTAGCTCCTCTATCATGCGACACACTTCGCCATAGCGAATGATGGGAACAGGACTACCTTCTTCTTCCCTTTCTTCTGCACGGCTGGAGCTGTGAAGCGTTAACGCCGAGCTTCCGACAATGCCAGACTTTGAGTCGTTGCTGGTGCTATCGTTCAGAGACATCTCCAGGTGCTGATCAAACTTCCTCCTGCAAAGTCGGTCTTGCAAAGCCGTACATCTGAGCTCTGCGCGCAGCAACTTCTGTCCCGTCCTCTCGACGCGATTCGAGAGTTGCATGAGCGTGAACTCAAGTTGACGCTGACTCGACAGCAGCATCTCCTGGAAAGCGCGGCGCTGCAGAACCGGTCGTTCCTGGAGCGTCTGCACGAGGAAACCCAGAGTTTTTCTCTGCCGCTCCTCTGCTAGCAGCTCGTACTGCAGCTTGCGGTTCGCGTCGTTCAGGATACTCACTTGGCTCTCGAGGTCTAGCGCTGATTCTTGCAACTGGTGGAGTTCCTCCGAGCTCTCATTCTTCGACTGAGCCAAGTCGGATTCAAGCGACTGCGCTCGCTCTAGCTGCTCGAGATGCAGCTTTTCCAGTGCTGCGATCTTGGCTTCGAACTGACTCGTGATCCTCTGGGTGGCTTTGCTCAGCTCTGCTTTCGCTTTTTCGTGGACAGCTGCTACCTCTTTGGCTGTGTTCACTCTGCTAAAGTGCTCTACGTCTCGTAGTTCCTTGTTGTGATCCGCCTCCATAACTTCGATTTGCCGTTGCAAACTGCAGCGTTCTTCCGAGACGCTCTGCGCGTCGTCTTCAAGGCGCCTCGCCTGCTCTGAGAGCGCATTGTACTTGCTCATCCACATGAGAATCGTCGTCTTTGCGTCCGTGATCTCTTGGGCAAGCCGCGCGTTTACACCTTGGAGCTCCTCAGTTTGGAGCTCCACAGCATGCGAAGAGGTCTTGACTTTGTCGATCTCTTGCTGGAGCTGCAGCTGAGCGCTCACGTGGTCTTCCAGCGTCTGCTTCCGAATCTCTGCGTCTTTGAGCTCTTGCTCGAGTCGGATAACAGCGTCGCTTTGCTTCTTTAATGCGAGATCAGCATCCTCGAAGCGCTTTCTCATAGTCTCTGAGCGTGATTTCTCGATCTGGATCGACTCTTTGAGCTCGCCATACTCAGAAATCGCGGCGCTCAGACGTTCTTTCACAAACGCGCACTCTTCTTTCACTTCCTCTAGCTCATCCTGGTGAAGCGAACTTCGCTCTCGCTCCGCTTTTTGAAGACTCACCAGCAATCTCTTGTCTTGCTTCAGCTCAGCGATGCACGCCTCACGCTCACACAATTGCTGGTCTTTCTCGGAGACTGCACGCTGAAGCTGACTCATCTGACTCTCCACCTCGGCTTGCTGCTGCTGGGAGCTCGCGATCGTTTCTCTCAACGCTATGGTCTTCTCGTGTTTCTCCTGCAGCTCCGCGGGATTCTCTGCTGTCCAGCTTGCGTCGCGCCGACCTTTGTTCTCTCGACGCAACGTCTCAATGGTCGAATGGAGCTTGTCGATCTCTCGCTTGTTCCCACTCGCGTGAGCTTCGAGCTCTTCGATCTCGCTCTGCAACCTGCCTATCCGCTCTCGCAAAATAGTGTTCATCTCGCTGACTTTGTCGTAGTCGTCGACTGAAACAGAGTTGAGCTGTGGAGCGCTGGAAGACCGCTGGTTCTTTTCTCTGATTTCACCACTGAGCTCCAACTCGAGGCGCTCGATTTTCCGTGTCTGGTGCCGGTTCCTATCGTCTAATCCATCGAGCTGGTCTCTCAAGAGTCGAATCGTGCGCGCTGATGCGCGCTGCTCTGACTCGCTAATGCTCTGAAGCTCGTGCTTTTCGTGCGTGATGTCCAGGATCATTTGACGCAGATCCTCTTGCTGCTGCTTGGCAGTCAACAGAGCGCTCGTCAGTGCCGAGTTCTCTCGCTTGAGGTGCAGTTGATCCTTCTCAGCGACCACAAGCGACTCTTCGTCTGCCGCGACCTGGGCTCGGAGCTGCTTGATCTCGGACTGAAGCGAGATGAGCGACCCGGAGGTGCGCTTACACTGGTCGCACGACGATGTTGCCCGCGTCTTCCACCGACAGGTTGAGTGCGAGAGAAATCGTCTGCTCGCACCCCCATACTCCCCGAGAAGAACGGTCGCCAGTTTTCTTTCTCCTCGCCACGACTCGAGTCAAACGTTATCCCCGATGCATCGCGAGCATCTCGGTGGCTGTGGTCCGTGAAACCTGGTGTTGAGGTCGTAGCTCGACGCAGTGCATCCTCCAGTCGCATGATGTAGTCGTGCAGGATGTTGAGGTTCGTGTCGTGGTGTGACGACAATTGCGACCGCAACACATTGATCGCGTTCACTGGCTCAGCGCCATCAAAGAGCGAGGACTCTAGTAATCTGGACGACGGAGACGAATCTCTCAGCACGGATTTTCTGGACTTGAGCTCTTGGTTCTCTGCGCGTAGCCGCACAATTTCTTTCTTCTGTTCTTGGATCGTCTCCCACGCGAATTGCAGCGACGCGTCGTTGCTCTGCGTCGAGTCGTTCAGCCGCTGGGTGGCGCGCGTGTGCGTGACTTCCTGCAGGAAATCGGTCCGCAGCATCATCTGGAGCTCTTGAAGCTGCTGTTCATCGCCTGCAGCAGCGCACACGCGATGGCGAACCTGTTGTTAGCACGATTGTGCAAGCAGGAGCATCAGTATAACCAAGCATGAGATGAAGCAAGCTGAGCCACAAAGACAAAGCGTACCAGTTGCTCGTCTTCTTCAAGCTGCGCGTGCAGCTGGCGCATGATCTCCACAGTCTCAACTTCGTCGAGGATCATCTCCTCTTTCTCGTTCATCTGGATCTCCATGAGGCTCACGAGCAGCTCCTGCACCATGGCTTCAGCGACCAAGACACGTGGCGGTCTGTGCATCCAATCGTCTCGCTCATGTCGATGAGAATAGTACTGAGCGCCAGCCTACGCAACACAAGCAACACACATTCACTTATTAGCAAGCGCGCTCGATATCTCCAGTTGCACAGTGATGCTGGAGGGAAGATAAAACGAGCTCGCGTCACCTCGCCACTCAGACTCAGTCGGTGCATGCGCTCTTCGCAGATTTGGATCACAACCTCAAAAAGGTCGTTGCTGTTGTTATCGCCCCGCTGTGGATCTTGTGCTGTTCTCTCATCGTACCTCCTGCGTCGAAAGTCTTTGCGCCAGTCCGGTGTACTTGGAGTCGCAGTCGCACTTGATGAATTTGCTCCTCGATGACGCTTGCTCAGCTGCTGCTTGCGAGCGACAAAGTCCGTGATCTGCACGAGGAGCTGCACCATGATCTCTCGCTCGCGGGGCTCCAGCTGCTCGTGACGGTGCTGCTTCATCGACTCTTTCTCTCTCGAGATACCCTCTGTGCTTCGCCGAGACGCCGCATTGACGACGTGTGCCGGGTCGGCGTGTTGCGCTTCTTGCTGCTGCGGAGACGAATGCGTCGCTTTGACGCGCGACGTGTTGATATTCGCGCTGCTGCGGCTGCCGTTGAAGGAGCTGTCGCTGAAGGAGCTGGCGGGGTCTCTGTCTCTGCTCCTGCCGCAACGATCGGCGCCGAAGCCTGAAGCTACAGCGTACGCCGTGCTACTGCTGGTGGTGGTGGTCGTGCCGCGCCGCTCCATGAGCAGCTCGTCCAGTCTGCTCTCTCGACTGCTTCTGTCTGGAAGAGACGCTTTTTGGTTTGCGAGTGAGTGGAGATCTTGAGCAGCCATTGTCAGAACAAGGGCAGAAAAGGAGGTGTTTGCACCTTGTTATCGATCAACCCTGCAGCATTTGGTCTGTTTACGGCAAGAGTGAGGTTCGATCGAAATAAATATACGGCCGTATGAGTGAATGTCACGATATGAGAGCTGGCAATAAAGGCTTTGGTGAGTTGAGCTGGTGATTGCTGGGATTTGAACAGCGTCATCGACACGCGCAGAGACCGACTCGGAACGCGCCACAGAGGACCGGCGAGGTGTGAAAACAGAAAGCTGAAAGCCCTGGT
>JAASFO010000944.1:0-11084 GCA_023333815.1 Globisporangium recalcitrans | reverse complement strand
GTTTGCTTGTGTGTGTGTGCAACGCAAGTGGTTGTTGTGCGGGCTTGCCTGCAGCGCAACTGACTGGTCTGGTCACGTTGCTTGCTCTTCGTGTTCGACTTGATCAGCAACTCGCACTCACACACTCACGTGTGCTCTCCTCACTCGGGAGGCACGCAAAAGTGTGATTTGCCACTTCACTTTGCGCGCGCTGCGAGTTTGTGTGGGAATCTCTGTTGTGCAAACACAAGCGGAGAGAGCAAGCGCAACAAAAAAGCATAGAGAGCGTCGTCAGCGCAACCTGAACCCCGAATCTCGAATCCCAACCCAACATCGTCCCTTTTCTAGGTCTCGAGTCTCGCTGTTCTCGCTACTCGCAAGCAAGCAGGTGTGTTTGCTTCATTCTGGCGGCACGAAGATCCCCAGCAAGAGCAGATGGCAGCATTCTACCATCAAAGGAAGGAAATGGTGTTGAGTTGGAAGCCTCCAAACAGTCCCCTCTCTCTCTCTCTCTCTCTCAGGTTATCTTTTGAGTGTGAGTAATTTGTCACAAAATCTGAAATCGCATGGACTTTTGTAGGAGAGAATGCGTCGCACTCGACAGTCCAAAAGCACGAAAGTCTGAAAAGGAAGGAAGGAAAAAAAAAGAACAACTGAACCCCAATCTGATAGACAGTCGTCGCATTGAGTTCGCGCACATGGCCCGTCTGTGCACACTGCGGCAAGGAACGTTGAAGCCATCAAAAGTGATCATGCAACTCGGAAATCGCCCGTGATAACTGCTAGTGATGGATCGACATGGAATATCTGTTTGCTCCGAAAGCGGACTCGCTCGGTAGCTATTGCAAAAGCGATTATTGTCTTTGTCGAGTGAAGTAAAGGGACATCTGCTGACTGCAGGCAGTCACTCTGTGAAGAAAAGAAAAAGGCCACCACTTCACTCGCCAGATATATAGAATAGAGTAAGGAGCTTTTGATTATGAGACTCCAGGCTTCACGCGCGCTTCCGAGCGAAAGACGCCACTTTGCGTTGTGAACACCTTCCTACTTGATCAACGCACACCTTTTGGCTTGCGTTTGCTATTTGGCAGGCACGCCAGCACATTTTGTTCCGACCCACTTGTGACAACTTTTGCAAACAAATAGCACCAGTCGTCGTGTGAAAGGGTCCACATCCAAGCAACAAGCTTCCTCGGACACGCGAAGCTCCTTTCGTTTTGTCATTGACCATTGGCTCTGCAGCTGAGCGTTCAGTATTGGATTGTCGAGACCGAACACAGATATTTCGGTTGGCACAATGTGTTGCAAAGGGGATGTGTGTATCGGACAACGGAATGCTTGAATGACAAATGGAGACCGCCTGCAGTTGTTAAATCACTCCCCATATTGAGCTCGCTCTGCCTGCAGCTTGTGCGAGCAGGCGATGGAGGTCGCGCGACGCTTTGTACAGAATCCACGCTCACACGTGAGTCACGCCTGCGCTCTCAAGTGAGAAATCTGCGCGCGCATACACAAAGCAAGTCAACTGCTGGACCTCAATGGCGTCACTCGGCAAGAGAGTGTGGCAGCAGAGCAAAGAAAGAGAGCGGGTCAAAGTTATCCACATCATTACAGGCAAGAAACAAGACACGAGCCCCTCATTCCGACAACCAACCGTGACACACAAATCTGCACACGAACACAAGCTCTCGAAAACGACACTTCATATTCCATGCAGCTGCAGCAGCAGCATCCTCCATGCAGCGACAGACTGGAGATCGTTATACACTCCGTGCAGCTCAAATGCAAAAGAGATAGAGATCCTAGTTGCAACGGTCAACAAGAGAGGGCTGTGACTGAACACTCTTTGCCAATGTGACTGGCTTTCCAGCAACAATCCCAGTTTTGCGTTCGGAAACAGGTTCACCATTCTGCCTGCTTTATTTCGTACGGTACGGACAGCTCACAAGCAAGTGAGCATGTGCTTGGTCATGATGTGGCTTCAAGCATCAGGGAACCAAAGCTGAGACCTTGAGTTGAGTCTCGACGCTGTCGAGATCGAGAAAGGAAAGAAGAGAGAAACGCCGGAGTCTGATGTGATGCCACAGCACGACATCTCATCCCTTTATTCTTTCGACCTCCATTCGCAGCAAAGTGAGCTATTTGCATTGCGCGAGATCAAATGGTGGCGTTGAATTGATCTACAGTCTGTGGTCACCAGTTACACAGTTACCCGGTCGCACATCAAATATATCTACAGCACCACCATTTTCCAGTTTGTCGTCCCTCGCAGTTGTCCTTCATCTCATGAACGAACCGCCTTCCCTCCCTCCCTTTCCGCATTGCGCGTCGACCGAGTTCTTGTTTTGCCCGTTGCTCAGCCGCCCCTCACAGATTCCTCACATCCTGCATGAAAAAGCTGGAGCGACGAGATGTTGGCTCGTTGACCGAGTCCTTTCCGCCTCGTTTCGACTAATCCTTTGTGGAAGAGACGCTTCTGGTTCTTCTCAACTCACTGGCTTGTTGACTCGTGAGCAACACGGATTTGCCTGCCTTGTTTGCCAGTTGTGCTTTTGCGTGCGACTCTTGCTTGCTTGTTTTGTTAGACCAAGCGGATGATATGGCAATGGCGCCGCAAATGCGTGCGCAAGCTCCGCGTCTGCTGTTAAAGAACAGATCTTCTAACTGTGAAGGCAATCGCCACAGAATCGCGCAGTGGGAATAGCGCGAGCATACCAAATGTCCACGCAATTGATTGGTTGATGGGTAAGCGGCAGCATCTGGTGTTCTCCTCTCGCACTTCTTCACAGCAGGAACAAATGGTGCAGATGAGGGCTGAGGTGGTGGTGGTGGGGTGAGGAAGAGGCGTGAGCAAGAGGCGTGAGCAAGAGGCGTGAGCAAGAGGAGAGTCAAACAAACTGCTTTTTACGGAACACAATGTTCCTGTTCAAAACCGCAACGGATTTAGGTAGACACATCTTGCACCGTGAGAGGTATGTTATAATCGTATATGTTCATAAATCCAGCATTTCCATCGAGTAGAATCGCATCAAGAATGTGATTGCTCATCTATTGGTCATAAATTGAGCTCTCTTGATCATTGTACCGTGAAACGGATGTTGAAAGATACTCGGTGTCAAAGTGTTTGTGGATCAAATAGGGAGCTTCTTCGAGAGAACGAGCAGAAGCATGGTGTCGGACGCGGTGCTGCTGCTGATCGCGCTCACGGGGCTCAGCGCCACGATCCTCATCGTGCTCTTCTTCGCAGGCTACTTCCGCGGCTCACCGGTGCGTCTCTGCGTGGGCCAACGAGCGTCTCCTAGAGTCCGTTTCACCCAACTGATTGCTGTTCTCGCTTGGGATGTGTGTGAGTGCTTTAGCGCGTTGCGGACGCAGCAGATGACGGAGGCGACGCAGGCGTCGTGAAAGCAGGAGGACGGCGCGCCGCTGGTGGTGGTCTCGCTGCGCTGCGCAAGCGCAAGGACAAGAAGAAAGCGGGCGGCGCAGAGCGTGAAGATCCAGTCCAGCAACAACAACAACAACATCAGGAGGTGGCGGGTCGTGCTGCAGATGTGGAGAACCACGACGGAGGCGTCGAGAATGAGAATGACGAAGGACTCGCAGAGCCGTGAGTGTGCAATCGCGTCATCGGGTGTTGTTTGCATGATGGGCATGTGTGTAAAAAGCGATCCTAGAGGTGGTAAATGACGAGCTGCTGCTTGGTTCTGTTGCAGACGTGCGCTGACGAAGAAAGAGCTGCAGAAGGAGATGAAGAGGCGCGAGCGCGAAGAGATGCGTCAGGTGCGTTCGTGAAAATGGGCGTTGTACCCTTCAGAGGTGTTGAATGCATATCGATATGAGGGGTTTATCACTATTTGATCAACGGCGTGTGTGCAGTTTGAAGAAGCGAGACGCGAGGAGCTCAAGAAGAAAAACCAAGCCAAAGAAGAGGTTTGCTGTTCACAATCGTGCAGTGTTTGCTATTACGAAGCTGGTGAGCCCACGCGCTGTTTTCCGATGCTGTTCGTAGGCTCTGCAGAAGAAGCGCGAGGACGACGCTAAGCTCGAGCAGGAGCGCGAGGCTGAGACGCAGCGCGTGAAGGAGGAGAAGGAGAAGAAAGAGCAGGAGGAGTTTGACAAGTGGAAGGACATGTTCGTGGTCGAAGAAGAGGGCTCCAAGATGGACAGCGAAGAGTCCCAGAGTCTGCTGCAGCAATTCGTCGACTACATCAAGGTGTGTGCAAGACGTGGTGTGAGTTTATGGGTCGATTCTAAACAGAAGTCCGATGGTTCAGTGACGAGGAGTCTGTTGTGTATTGCTTTGCAGAGCCACAAGGTCGTGCTGCTGGAAGATCTGGCGTCCGAGTTCAGCTTGACGACGCAGGACGCGATCCAGCGTGTGGAGGCGCTGCAGGCGTCGAATCGCATCACGGGGATCATCGACGACCGCGGCAAGTTCATCTACATCACGGAGGACGAGATGGAGAAAGTGGTCAAGTACATCCAGCGCAAAGGTCGCATGAGCCTCTCGGAGCTCTCGAAGGAGTGCAACAAGCTCATCCGTCTCGAGGGCGACGCGGGTGCGAGTGGCGCCGCGCTCTCAGTCGACTGGCTCAACGCCGAAGCGGAAGTCGGAGGCGAGCAAGAAGAAACGAAAGAGGCGAGTTCCCAGATGTGAACAAACGGTCGCACTTTGGTTTTGAAAACACGCAATGGAAAGAAATGTGAAGCGCACTTAACCTTTGACCCGAGTGTTGTGTGTGATGGATCAGATAGATATATTGAAGGTTAGCCTCAAGGGCAGCCATTTGTGTTGCTGGTGCTTCTGCTCGTCGGCGCTCGTCCAGCTGGCGCACGAGATCCGACTGGTTGCGCTTGAGCTCCTCGCACCGCTCTTCCTGCTCGCGGAGCTCTTTCTGGAGCGCCTCTTCGGTCTCGCGCTTGAGCTGCTCCATGTACGCCGCGTCGTCCTGCTTCTGCTTGACCTTGCTTTTCTGTTTCATCTCGGTCTGGTTGCTGCGCGAGATGAGCACCTGGCGGAGCAGCTCGTGGCGCGCGGCTTCCTCAGCGTCGTGCTGCGCGTCGCCCAGACCTGCTCCTCCATCTCCTTGCGGATCTTGTCCAGGCACGTCAAGTCCTCGGCCGCAGTCTCCATCTGCCGGCGCAGCATGCGCTGGAACTCGAGCTGCTCCTGCTTGAACCGCTCCTGCTGCTCGCGCTCTCTCCGCTGCGCATCAGCTTCCTGCGAGAGCGCCAATTCAAGCAGCCGCATGTCGTACTGTTTCTCCCGCTCGGCTGTGCACCGACTCGCCTCAACACGCTCCTGGTTGAACTTTTTCACGTCCATCGCGCGCTGTGCATATGTGGCGGATGATGTAATAGCAGGTTAGTCATTGGTGCTTGACTGAACGTTGGTTTTGTATGCAAATCTGGCAACTGCGTACCGTGATCTCGTTCTGTTTGTTCTGGAGCTCGAGCTCCTCTTCGACCTGGCGCGGGTGGTGCCACTCGTCCAGCAGCGCGCGGTCCTCCGCTTTCTTGTGCTCCTCCACTTCGCCGCGGCTTTTCCGGAACAGGTCGACCTGCAGATCCAGGATCGACTTGACCTCTTCGTTGCGCTTGATCGTCATCTCGCGGTCCACGCGGTCGCGCTCCTCTTTCTTCAGGCGATCTTCCTCTCAGAGCTGCGCCATCCGCGCTTCAAAGAGTTGCTACGCAGAGACAGAGATGCACACACATACAATTCATAGGTTAGAACAGTCACACAGTACCGATCAGTCTGCGCTGACGAGTTAGGAAGCAAACCTCTTCTTCCTCGAGGCGCTTCCGCTCGTCCAGCTGCTTGTCGCGGTCCTGAAGCACCACTTTCTGCACTTTGCGAGTCTTCCACGCGGCAGTCGTCGCAGGATTCCCTATTCATAAAGCCCAAACAAACCATAGAAGAGTGTTAGCGAAATGCACCATGAGATCCGAGCCTGGACACCTAACTGGCAATCAGCGTGAGAAGAATGTACCGATACTGCTGCATGCGCTTCTCTTCGACGACCGCGCGCCGCTCTCGCTCGCGACGCTCCTTGAGCTCCAGCGCTCACTGAATCATCCTGTATGTTTGGGAGAAGTATCGTAGACATAGCACGCTTTTGTGTGAGCACCAGGGATGTCTTCAATAAGCATAGGACATTTGGCAGCAATGGACTGCTCACTTGTGCTTTCGATCCTCTGCTGTCTCCACATCCGCGAGACACTCGTCCTTCCACTCTTCCATCTCTCGGTTATATAGCTCTGCCGGTCTAAACGCACAGCACCAAATAAGCTCAGTCGCTTGGATCCACAAGTCGATGCCTTTAGAACACCCAAAATGCACCTACCTCGGTCGTTTGCTGTGCAGCTGCGACTCGTGCTGGTTCTTGAGCCGGTGCATCGTGCGCTGCACATGCGAGCTCTCGGAGCGCACATGCAGCGTCTGCTCCCATTCCGCGCGCGAGTTGGTCTTCCCGAGTCCCTTGACGCAGTCCACGCAGCTCGCGAGGTGCTCCTCTCGCTGGCGCCGCTTGAAGATCAGCGACTCGCCCACGCCGCGACCTCCTTGCCCTCCAGCACGCGCGTTGAACGCAGCAGCCATGAGCAGACTCGCGATGGCTCTCTGCAGCTAGCTGCCTCTCGTAGCAGCTGGTGCGGATTCCGGTCGTCTTCTTGAGGCGTCGTGCGCGCGGCAGTGCTTGCTCTTCTCTTGGCTCGTTGAGAAATGGCTGCAGCACCAAAAATAGCTCTCGCTTCAACTGGTTGAACCTATTTTTGGTGAAGAGCAAAACTCGGGTTGGCTGCAGGGACATAGGGATCTTTGTGAGTCTCCACAGAGATCCCTATGTCCCTGCAGATCCTTCCTTTAATCGAGATATCTGCAGATCCATACTCAGCGAATCAGATCAGCGAAGAGATTACGCAAGCGACCGTCACTCTAGCGAGTCACTATAAAACTTTCTGATAGAGTAATGTACAAATCCGGGACAAATTTGTGCATCATCTTCTATTGAGAAAAGAGATTTGTTGTCCTTGTTGAAAGTATCTCTTTTGATCCTCGATCTCATTCTCCAAATCACAATTGAATTTGTTTTGGCGACAAGAAGGAAGGAAGGAAGCGTCGACGAAGAGCTGCTGGAACGAGATGGAGACCCTGCACGTGCTGTTCAGAGGCAAGTCCTACGCGTTCCCGCTGCCGCATGGGGCCGCCACCACGCTCGCACAGGTGCAGACGCTGCTCGCAGACGAGCTCGACGTGGCGCAGGACGCGCAGCGCCTGTTCCAGAAGAAGAAGAAGATCGACACGAGCGACCTAGAGTCTTCTCGCGCGCGATTGTTCGCAGAGGTGTGCGACGACACGCGCGACGCGAAGCTGTATGTGATGACTGGCGCGTCGATCTCGCAGATCGACAGCATGAGGCAGACTCAGGAGAGCGTCGAAGCGGAGCAGAGACAACGGTGAGTCTGATGGTAGATCCAGGCGGTGTTGGGACGGCATGATGGATCGAGAGACTGATGTTTTGTGACCGCACTGGGTGTGTGCATGCATGCATTTAGAGCGAGTCGACGTGTGGTGAGCATTGCGAAGCGGAACGACATGGTGACCACTCGAGACGCTGTCTCCACTGACTACCGCTTCCATGCGATCGAAGAGCTCCCGAACTTTCCAGACAGAGCCCGAGCGAGAGAGATTCTGGAGCGACTCGCAAACGACCGCGGCATTCTCGCTGTCATGGACAAGCACAAGTACACATTTCGCTCCTGCTACTGTTTGTATCGATAGGCAGGATGGAAGCTTTGGTGCTAGCGATTGAGATGGTGTGTGTATTGTGCATTTCCTTTCTGCAGATGGACAGTGGGCACCCTCGCGGAGATGTACCCTGATGGCAAAGTCGGCGTGGACCCCGTCTGCGTGCTCGGCTTGAACCAGAACAAAGGACAGAAGATCCTGCTGCGACTGCGAACCGATGACCTGCTCGGGTTTCGAAAGTATCTGAGGTGCGATCATCAGCATCATCATACTGTGGGTTAATATCGCTGCTCGTCAGCAGTCGAATCTCATTGTTCTTGTTGTTTTTCGTGGGCATAGTGTCAAGAAGGTGCTGTTCCACGAGCTGACACACAACGTACGTACTTCGCTCTGACTTCTTTGCTTGTTCATTTGAAATTGGCTCACCTGACTGACATGTACCTACTCAATGACTGAAAATACGACAGGTTCACTCAGAACACGATTCCAAATTCTACACGCTCATGCGCCAAGTCGAGAAGGAGTGTGGCGAGCTCGACTGGACCAACACAGGAGGGTCGGTAGTAGGTGGGTCAGCAGGCATCGCGATCATCGAGGATGACGATGACAGCAGCGCGAGCTCTCGGTCTGGAGGTGGGCGGAAGCTTGGTGGAGGGACTTCTACCAGTCGGTTGCTTCTGAGGCAGGAAACTGCTCCTGTCGAAAAGGAGTCAGCTCAAATCCGCTCGCACCCGGCGCCAACCACAGTGGCAGCAGCAATGCCTGAGCCAGCAGTCATGGACGACGCAACGGAGGACAAAAGCCCTGTGCCTGCTTCAATTCCAGAAACCAAGCCCGCACCTGTCGACGTCGAAATGGAAGCCCCATCTGCACAACAACAAGAGGAGAAGTCTGTACCTGTTCCTGAAGGTGAGCCTGAGATCCAAGTCGTGGATCAAACTCCAGCGGTGGACCAATCACCAGACTATGAGATGGAGGAAGCTGAAGAAATTCCAGGCTACGAGCCAAGTAAGTGGTGCTTGTTCTGTTCAACCTCCGGGCTTTCTCGTCCCCACGCTTACTGGACGATTGCTCGTATATCCATTTGACTTTGCGATACATAGGCGACCGCGAGCACCGGATCCTCCACGCGATCCGCCAGCTGCGCGCTCGCTACAGCGGCGAGAGCGTGTCGAAAGCCGTGTCGCTGCTCTACAAGATCCTCTCGAACATCGTGCAGCACCCGTCGGAGGAGAAGTTCCGGTCGATCCGCAAAGCGAACCGCCTCTTTGAGTCGCAGGTGTCCAAGTTCCCCGAGTGCCTCGAGTTCCTTCAAGCCGTGGGGTTTGAGGACCAGAGCGAGAAGTACGTGCTCGTACGCCAGGACCCCGTGCTGCTCTGGGTCGGCTGCTCGACCCTGGAGCCCATGCTGTCCAGCGCAGCATAGCAGGTTTCGTACAATCGCCGACTGGTCGTAGTTAGGTCCAGTCGTTCGTTCCTCTTCGCATTTCGGGTCATAAGAAGAAGAAGAAGACAAAACAAATGGGGTTCACTCTGTGCTAGCAAATCGATTAACTTAGGTATGTGTGGGCTTGGCTGTGACTTGCGTCGATCCGTGTTTGTGTTGTCCTGTTGTTTCGGAAGAGACACAGCAAGTGTGTACCTATCACCCGAAACTTCAGTCGCCATCCATAATCAAGTCCCAATTGAGCACAATCAAAGCAGGTGGACTCTGCAATCACACACTGAAGCTATTGACAGCAGCTCATTAGCTCAGAACGACAGACGACATCCGACATCAAGTCGCCAGAACAAGAACAAACAAACGCCCCCTCCGCCGTCCAAGCCGAAGAGCGGATGTGTAGCATGAGAGCCGGTGACGAGGCGCTGCCGCTCTACCACCAGCAGCTCAACAGGAGTGACGCTGGCGGCGGTTGTGGTCGTGGTGATGACGACGTTGGCAGCACCAACCGCCTGCACGCGTCATCGTCGCTGGCGAATGGCGGCGGTGATGATGACGACAACGCGCAGCGCCAGCGCCTGCTGCTGCTCAAGGCGGCGCTCGCGGTCGGCGCGCTGGTGGCCGCGCTGCTGCTGCTGTCGCTGCTGCCGGTGAAGCTCTACGTGCTGGCGCTCTCGTCGTGGGTGAAGACCCACCCGTTCCTGGGCACGTTCGCCGTGATCCTCTTCTTCTGGACCGCGATCCCGCTCTGCGTCCCGTCGACCGTGCTGGAAGCGATCGCCGGCTCGCTCTTCGGCGTCACGCACGGCTTGATCGTGATCCTCATCGGCAAGACTGGCGGCTCGCTGCTCACGTTCCTGCTGGGTCGGAAACTGGGCAAAGAGGTGCTCGGCGACTACCTCACAGCCAGGTTCCCGACCTTCCGCGCGCTCGCCGAGGTGCTCAACGGCGCGTCCTGGAAACCGCTGCTGCTCTTCCAGCTCTCGAGCATCCCGAACATCGTCAAGTGCTACGGACTCGCGATCACCAGCGTTTCGTCCTGGCGGTTCGCGGTCTCGTCCGCGGTCGGCGGGCTGCCGCACGCTGTGCTCTGGGCGAACATCGGGGACCAGGCGAGCGACATCGCGTCCATTGTCGCTGGCCAGAGCGAGCTGAGTTCGAGCCGGCTCGCGATGCTCGTTGGCGGCGCTTGTGTGACGGCGGTCGCCATGACGTTTCTCGTCGTGTACACGAAGAAGCAGCTGCAGGAGCTGCAGAAGCGCGAGTGCCGGTCCGGCAGCGAAGAAGAGACGTACCTGCTCAACCTCGAGCCCTCGGAGCCGCTCATCGCGATGCATGCGGAGGAGAACGAGCTCTCCAAGACCCGCGCAGGCAGCATGTACATCGTGTAGCACTCATAGACATGTTGACAGATAGATTGATTGAGATAGTAGATAGATTTCTTATATTCGAGGATCATGCATGACCGCTGCAACATGCATGCGAGCAATCGCTCACTTGAGCGAGGTGATCGACAGCTCTTAGGACTATTTTTTCACATGAACCAAAACCAACAACAGCGAGGCAAGACAGTCTGCTGGATTTTCGGTTGCCCAACAGATTGAAAAGGGCTCTGAGTCTGTGTGCTCATAAGAAATAACGAATGCCAACCGATCTTCTCTGTTTGTTGTCGCTATTTGTAGCGCACGTCGCAGAAAGAAAGAGGCATCATCACCATCATCTCCCGTTGTTGAATCATCGGCACAATCACCACCACAGTGAAAGCAACAGATCCAGCGTTGTTGGCGAGATGGCGATGTCTCTCTTATTCGATCATTCGCCATTTCGTCCTCCGCCAGCTCATACCATCCTGATACTATCGCCTGCAGCAGCAGAGTCCTGATGGAGTTCAATGGCGAGCAAGTGCTGGAGATC
>JAASFO010000943.1:0-11104 GCA_023333815.1 Globisporangium recalcitrans | reverse complement strand
CTGGACTCGCTGTACGGACCCCACCCGCTGTCGCTGTTGAATCCACGAATGCGAAACAAATAGGCAGTGTTCGGCAGGAGATCGTTCACGGTGTACTTCAGTGTGTCCGCTCGGATCTCCTGATTCGCGTTCCACCACATCGCCGTGAGGCGGTTCTTGGAGTACTGGATCTGGTATTTTGCCACGCCAATGTCGTTGATTGGATCCCACGTCACCACGATCGAAGACGGGGACACTGGGAAGACCTGCAGGATCTTTGGTGCGACGTGCACCACGCGAGCAGTGTCGTTACTGCTTGCAGTGTTGGTGATGCTGGATTTCGCGCCACCAGAGAAGATCGACGATACCACCGACTTTGCTTGCTCTTGCAGTGGAATCGTCGCAGGTGGCGCAGGCTCTTCCATGATGTATTCTTCAGGAAGACGCTCCAGCACGACTGTGCCTTCCGGAGTGTTCTCGAAAGCCCACACCCCCACATCATCCTCCTCGCCACTTGCATCAGTAAGACTCTGCCCTTCTTCAAGCGCTTCCTGAGATCCATCCACGCTGGCATCGTCACTTGCTATTCGCACGAAGATCTGGTTGGTGCCAGGCGCAACCATGCGCTCAGTGCATTTGATCACGGCTCCTTTCTCGAACACAATGTCGAGCTTCTCGGCGTCAAACGCAGGAAGCTTCCTCGCACGCAAACTGATGATCACCTTGTAGTAAAACAGCCCCTGCTCCACGAAGACAGGACACGATCCGGGTAGAAACACTGGCTCTGTGCTCGATCGGCCACAAACGGGGCGACCGCCGTCATTCACAGCATCGGACTCACTCACCCCGTCGTCGCTGGTCTCGTCGCCACTCTTCTCGAGCGTACTGATCGGGTTGCTCGACAAACTGTACGGTCCCCATTTCTCACCATCACCGCAGCGAACCCGGAAGACAAACGACTGGCCGGGATCCAGCCCGACCATTGTGCCATTCGTCTGCTCTGTGATGCCACTGGTGCTTAGATCGCTCGATCCATCCTGCTTCATGACCGCAGACACCCACGGGTTGAAGTTGAACTCCGACTGCTTGGCATACTGGAGGTGGTATCGGACATTCGGAAGAGACAGCTTGCTCCAAGTGATGCCGATCGAGTGATGGGTAGCACTGACCATGGTCGGCGCCAGCGGCGGGATCGAAAGTGCGTCGAACGACTCCAGCGCTTTCTTCGCGTTCGGGTTCTGGAAACGGAGGACGACGGGTCGCTTGGCATCTTTGACAAGGTCAATCACACTCAAGAACGGCACGTTCTCCATGCTCTGTCCGTTCACAGAGACGAGCAAATCACCTCGATCCATTTGCTGACTCTCGGAAGCTTGACTCTCCGGAACAATGCTGTCGACGACAGCTTGGTACTTCTTGCTGGTCTTCGCCTTCTGCAACAAAATCCCCATCGAACCAGTCTGGAAGACGACTTCTTTGTATGCAAGACTTTTCTCGAGCGCCTCTTTTGTCCTCAGACAGACTTCAACCCACTCTTCTTCGCCAACTAGCTGTCGCTCGTCTGTCAGTCCGTTGGACATGCTCTCGGGGACGGGCGAGGTTAAATCTGGGTTGCTCTTGGATCTCAATCTCGCCGACGACACGGAGCTTGCTCCCTGGGAAACGGCGTCCTTTGCTGCCGCAGTGAAGGTCTGGAAGCGCTGAGAGAAAGTCGCGACTTTCGCCTTTGGACGAGCTGCACCTGCTGGATCCGTCGGCTTGGACATGATGCTCACAGTTGACGGCTCCTGCTGCGCTGTTTCGCTGTCGGCGCTGCTCATGTCTTCGCTGTGTGCGTTACGAAGTCGAGTGAGCCCAATCTTGGAGAAAAGCTTGAAGCCAGTGGACGTGTTGGTTGGCGGTGGGCTTGGAGACTCCGCGTGCACAAGGAGCTGGTCTTGTGTGAAAGTGTCCATCGACATGATCTCTTTCTTGAGCTCCTCGAAGCCCCCGTCGAGACGACTGATGTGCTCAAACCCTTTTTGAAGGAACATGAGAACAAGGCGCGTGACCGAAATGTGCTCGAAATGCAGCGCTCGATTCCCGCATGCGGCTCCTTCTTTGCTGATAATGTCGTTCGCTCCTGATCCGGGAGCGCCAGGACTCGCCGGCAAGTTCAAACCTGCAGACGCGGACGCTGGTGGGGGAGCTTGAGCTTCCGCCTGCGTTTTCTTTTCGCCCGAGATGCCTCGAGCCAGACGCGAAATTGTGTCAAAGGCGATATTGCTTGATTTTGGGCCGTGCGGCGATGGATCGGACGGACCGACAAAGCAAAAGTGGCAGCCTTTCATTCGCGAAAACCCTTTGATCAGCACCGATAGAGCATCGGGGCTGCCCGTGACTTCTGGATCGATGTGATACGACAGGCTCAGATGGCACTCGCGATACTGCTCAATGGGGCGACAATCCAGCACGATGAAGAAAACCGATGACGCTGACGCATTTCTCTCTGTCGAGAAGGAAGATGTTCTCGACAGAGGCGACAGCAGCGGATCCAAACTCTCCTCTTCTCTCTTGGCCTCGGACGGACATGGCGTCGACGACATCGAAGCCGCTTTTGCGGAAATCCTCTTCAGTAGGTTTGCCACAAGCTCATCTGGGTACACTTGCAGACTTGACGCCCCTGAAATCTGCCGCATGAATGGCAGCATGCTGTCGTTAAACCCGCCGTAGCAGACAGAGTACAAGTCGCGCTCGAACGACCGCGGCGTGGTCTGCGCGACGTGCAACGCCTTCTCGAAAATCGCCTCGAGCTCGCTTTTCGACCCAAAAGTGATGCTGCTCAGCACTTGAGGCAGCATCGCGATCTCGGCGCTCATGATCTTCTCTTTGCTTGCAGCGACCATCGCATACGCAATGAAGTGCATCAAGAACGGGTGCTCCTCGAGCAAGAAGAAATCCCAGAGCAGGAACACCAGCTCGGGTTTCAGGTTGCGTGCGAACAGCGTCATGAACCATGGCGTGACGTAGAGCTCGGGCGTCATGTCGTGCTGATCCAAGTAGTGGCAGAGCTTCGGGTCGTGGTAGAGCATCAAAAGTCGATACAACTGGAACGAGCACTGGAGCGACTTGAACTCGCGGTCGACAAACACGTGCGGCAGGAACTTGTCGATCATCGCGTAGAAGCACTGGAACACGACGCCTTCGGGCATCGGCGGGTCTCGCTCGACGATCAGAAAAGGCGCCAGCACTTCGTTCATTCCCTGCTTGTAGCGGACATTCCTGCACTTGCAGTAGTACGTCAGGAGCTTCGTGATGAGCTCCACGGTCTCTGGCTGCTTGAAGTAAGCGTCGTTGCCCCGAGTGCGGCACGCATCCGCAGAGATCACCTTCTGGTTTTCGAGATCTTCTTCGACTCGCAGAATCGATTGGTCCAGGTACAGTCGCTCGCTGCGCGTGACGCCCAGGATTTCCTTCCAGACGCTCGAGCGCATGTGGTCCGGCACGCCGCCAAGCGATCGGCAGATCACACCGACAATGAAGTGGTCGGGGCGACGCTTGAGCATCTCCTTCTCGAGCTGGTTCTGGAAAAGCTCCATCTCGCGCGCACGCAGCTCAAGCGCTCGCTGCTCATCGTGCGGATGCGTGGCAGCAACTTCTGGCGTCGCGTCCTCTTTCACCTCCTCCTGCTTTCCATTCGCGATTCCCGCTTCTCCTCCGCGTTCTTGCTCTTGAACTCCAGCATCGCGGGTTAATGCAGGCATCGCCACTTCCATTGACGACGCAGCAGCAATGGAAGCAGCAGCAGCAGCGCTCGTGTCCGCAGTCATGACCGATTCTGCACTCACCACCTTCACGCCCCCCTGTCCTTCTCCTCCTTCTTCTTGACTGTGCGCACTGACAGCGTCAACCGTAGACACCGCAACAGCAGTCGCTGACTCCCGTGGGCTTCGCCCGCCGTCCTCTCGCTCGTCGTCTTCTGCTCTGCTGGATCGCGCCAGAGACACCGGCGGAGGCGCTCCCTCTGCTTCCTCCATCTCGTTCGCTCTGGTTTCCTTCCTTTCCATCTCGCAACAGAATGCGAAGAATGCTATCTGCTGCTGACACAACCGACTGTACCGTGCTGGACACATGTAGAAGACAGGACACACTCTGCTTACGAGCTGAGATCGTTCCGAATTCAAGAGGCACTTTTTCACACGGGACAAAGTGGCTCCATCTCATTTCCAGCCAATGGTCAAGTAGAATCGATCGACTGGCGGCACTCCATTGGCTATTTAATTGAGATCAAGGCTTTAAGCCAATCAGAACATGCAAGATGGTGAAATGGGTTGCTTTCCTCAAAAAGAGCTTCTTTCAGATCCTTCATGAAGCTCCAGCAAAACGATGAGCAGCTTTTGGCGGCAGCTGGATGACAGGGCTCTGCCATGCGGTGCTCACAGCTGCTGCCGAGCTCTCGATGTTCGTGCGATGGCAGTAGCCGAGCTGCTTCAGACTCAGCGACTGGATGCGGAAGTGCTCCAGCGGTCTCTTCACGCGCCGCTGCGGATCATCGATGGCGCACTGCAAGAACACTTTCGGGAAGCTCTGGTCGACCAGCAGCACTTTTGCCACGCGATGCGCGTCCAGTCCGTCTCGCATCGAGTGTTCCTTGCGCTTGCCGATGATTACGACCAACAGGACGCCGAGTAGCAGCAGAATGCTGCCACAGATCGAGAACAAGGCAGACTGCAGCGGGATCTTCGCCTCGAGCGTGATCTCGATGTGGCTTCCAGCGAAGCTCAGCGTCCGCACCTTGTCGACTCGTTGCCGCTCTTCGTGCACTGCGGCATTCTGGAAGAGGAAGAAGAGCGCTGCGGTGTACGCCTCCTGCAGCCCGTACTCCATGTGCCACCGATTGCTGTCGATCTGTCTCGCAAACGTCTCGACCGCGTCGGAGCACATCCCGTCCGTTGTCGTCCAGTTTGCGTTCTTCTTCACGTTGCGCTTGAAGAGCAGGTCGCCTTTGACTGGCGATGTCAGCATCACGAGCGGAGTCCACTGCGAGCTCATTCCCGTGAACGGACCGAGCGCATCGAGCGGCAGGTGCTTCTCTCCTACGACAAGGTGGCGCGAGACGTTGCCTTCCAACTGGAAGCTCAAGCCTCGGCAACCGTCCTGGTCGGCATTGCAGACTGCGTTGAAACGGCTCGCGAGATCTTGCGCTTTCCACGATAGGCGTCCCATGGTGATGGTCTGATACCGCCGAATGTTGGCGAAATGCCCCATGCGCTCGCCTGGATATCTTCCAGGGGGGTCGAGCACCATTTCGTCCGCGACGATCCGTTTCCCCACGCTGTAGATCAAGATGGACGTGTTCAGTCGCCCCTTGCACTCTTCGCCATGGAGGTATTCGACCGTGATGTCGTCCGAGGAGTCGCTACCGAATGCACAGGATGCGAACGCCTGGACTTGCGGCGCGTTGTTCCACGCGCGGGTTGGCTGCACTTGTTCTTCGCCCGTCACGAGCGGATCTTCGATCAGACAGGCGTCCACTCCGCAATCACGCGCAGTGCCAACGTCGTACACTGCGCTCGCGTTGCTGTTTTTCTTCTTCCTTTTCTTGTTGTTGGACTCGAAGACTTGCTCCAGTGCGCCGCCGATGTCTTTGACGCGCAACTTGCGCTCCATGAGTTTCTCCTTCAACGGGATATCGATCGTCACAGCATCGAACACAATGTCGCTTGACAAGTCAAAGCGACTGAAGTTCAGCGTCGCCTCTGCAGACGAGTAGTTGAGCGTCGACGCCTGGTCGTCCAGCGAGGTGTTGAGCATCAGCGACGCGGCGTACAAGAATCTGTCCTCGTCGTTGGTCGCATTGATCTTTGTTGCGTCCCGGAGAAACTTGTCAAGCGTGCTGTTCACGAGCCCGCTGGTGAGGATCCAAGGCAGGATGGTCTCCGAATTGATCATGGCGTGCAGCAGCAGGTTCGTCGCTGTCGTCATCTCGAACGGGAGCGACCGCTTAGTGTGGTTCTTCTCTCTCAGAAGCTCTCCGATTGTGACCTGAACCGACTTGGCTGGCTCCAAGCCACGTGGCAGCAGATCCTTGAGCCAGGGGTTCGAGGCGATCGAGTGCGTCGCTGCGATTTGAAGCCACTCACCCGGTGCTTTGCATGGGTTCGCGCCGCCTTTGACGTATGCCGACTGCATGACTGTGCTCAGGATCGTGTCTGCTGTGGATTTTAGTGCGAATGGATCAGCAGGTTCAGCAGCTGGAGTTGATGGCGCAACACGACTGGTGATGGAGAACAAGTCCGCGTCGATCACGACTGGCGAGATCTGCGGGGGCCGTTGCTGCACGTACAGACTGCTGAACGCACCCGTCAGCGTCGTCACGAAAAGCGTCTGGAGCACCGCCACCACCACTTTCCACTTGATCGACTCGTCGAAGAGACACAGCTTGGTCGCGAACACCAAGTGCATCACAGGCAGCAGCACGCTGACACAGAGCTCAAAGGACTTGGCGACCAACGAGGACGTCGTGCCAGAGTAGAAGTTGTACGAGTTGACGAGCTCGCGTCGTTGCTCTTCGCTCTGGCTGCCTTCAATCGCCACCAGCGGCACTCCGTACGCGAACATCACGACGAGCGTGAGCAGCAGCGTGACGAAGATCGATGCAAACAGCAGCACGCGGGCTTTGCGCACTTGGATGAGCAGCGGCATCGTCGCCGATTCGTGCTGTCCAGGATCTAGATCTTGATTGCGCTGCCAGCGCTCTTCTTGTAGGGTCGCGCAGTTGTGCAATGGCGAGACGAGCCGCTCGTCCCGCGAGTTTGACGCCATGATCGACGGCGGAGTGAAGAGCCACGACTGGTAGCTGTTGTTGAGCTCGGCGCTGCATTCGCTCGTGCTAGGAAGCGTCACCATCGGATCTCTCTCTCTCTCTCTCTCGGTCTCTTCCTTGTCTTCTTTCCTAGTGTGGAGCTCTACGGAGTGAGTTGTCATTGCGCAATGCAAATGGTGATGATGCAAGTTGCCCTTTCCAAGTTGAAGTGAGCTCTTCGCGACGATTGGGTCTAGGGCTTCCGCGATTATTATCCAATCTGATGCACTCATTCCTCAGAAAGTGAACCCATCCGCAATTTTAGCCAACCACAAGAGCTGAATGCAAACAATTCGCTCGCACACACAAAGAATGGACTCATTATTCAACAAGAAGGAGAAAAAAGCAAAAAGACGACGGATGAGCAGCAGCGAGGCGCTCTTCGCGCTCGGCGTCGTGCGCGCGCACCGCTTCAGCGCTGGCTGCAAGGACGACCACACGACGCTCAACCGGGATGACGTGGTCTTCTTCCAGTCCGGCGGCGGTGGTGCGACCTCCGAGCCGTTTGGGCTGTCGCCGCCGTCTTCCCCATCACAACAGCAAGATCAACAGCAGCAGCAACAACAACAGCTCGTGACGAAGGCGGATCTGCTGGCGTGCACTCGAACGCTCGTCGCATCGCTCGGGAGCTCGTCTGGCGGTGGCGCAGGAACCATCTCGCGCGGCATCTTTGAAGGCGACGACGAATACGACGCTGATGACAATGATGATGAAGAAGAGGAAGAGATCTTTAACCGCGAGAAGGACGCAATCGGCTTCCGCGACCTGAACCTCGGCCATGTCGTGGCCAGTGGCTCGGGAGCCGCGAACACAAGTGCCGGTAGTATCGCCAGGAAGCTTGCTGGGACTGCAGGCGACGAGAGCGGGATCTTCTTCCACTTGCCGAAAGACCACGCAAAGTTCCTGAGCGTCATGGGCATCGCCGTGCCCGATCCAAAGTTCCGCAAGGCGTACTACGTGCAGCAGGAAGTGCGCTTCCTCGTGCTGGTCACAAACGTCCCGTTCCACGCGCACTTGCGCGCCAAGCTCCAAGACGTCGCGACGGAGTTTTTCAAGCAGGACGAGACGCTCACTACGTACGACGTCCTCACTGCGTTCTATCGAAGCTTGAGCAGCGCGCAGACCAGTTTCGCCGAGCTTCCGTACAGAGAGATCTTCGCCGGACTGCCGATTGTCCAGCTTGTGAAGCGTCTGGGGCAAGACATCATCGCAGTGCTGCGCGTGATCCTCCTCGAAGGTCGTATTGTGTGCTACTCGTCGAATCCGAGCCTCGCGTCGTCCGCGACGCTCGGGTTACTCGCGCTGCTACCCGGCGTGCTCTCGACCACGAGTTCCGAGTTCACGTCGCGTACGATCCAGGCTGTCGTGTACAGACTGCGCCGCTACGGGATGCCGTTTTCGCTGTTCAACGAGGACTTCATCCTGCAGCCGAGTTTCACAAGCGAACAGGAGTCGGAAGTGTACGCGACGAAAGGGTTCCTCGTGGGCACGAGCAATCCGCTGCTTCTCAAGCACCCGCAGGCGCACTTGGATCTGGTCGTGAACCTGGATCTGCGCCAGGTCGTGACGTTCCCGACCAAGAAGACCGAGTTTGCGTTCGCATTTGGCTCGGCGACTGCTGCGTTCGCAGAGAGCATCTCGGAGCGCTTTGGTCGCGACACTGGCGGGACGTCCTCGGCCTCATTCGCATCGTTCAGCTTAAAGAAAAGTCTGACCCTGGACATGATGAACGAGAAGACGTTGGCGCGACAGAAGTCGCTCTCGGGTGCCTCGATGGAGTCTGCGCACTCGGATATCGACTGGGTGCTTGGCCAGTTCCAGATCTACTTTGAGCATTTCCTCGAGGAAGGCTTCAAAGGCTTGTTTGGCGGACCCGGAGGCATTGATGCGAACGGAGACTCATATCACCCTTCGATCCGGTCGCTATTAGAAGGCTTGACAAAGCCCATGTTTAGCAACGGCGAGCACGCCAAGTTCTACGCCGAGTACGGTCGCGGCTGGACCCACGCGTGGCAGACCACGAACAACTACGACAACTGGATCGGCGCGCACCGCCTTGAGAGGCGACGAAGCACGATCGCGATCCCGACGCCTCCGCCTCAGGAAGGTCACGCAGACTACACGTATCCGAACGGCGACGAGTACGATGGACTCTTCCAGAATGGGAAACGCAATGGCTTTGGCGTGTACATTGAGTTTGTGACAAAGAACCAGTACGAAGGAGACTGGAAGGACGACAAGCGGCATGGGAAAGGTATCTTGAGCTCCAAGCACCATGGGTACATCTATGATGGCGAGTGGGAAAACGACATGCGCTGCGGACGCGGCCACAGCTCACTGAAGAGCGTCGAGAGCTACACTGGCGACTGGTTCGACAACTGTTTCCATGGCATGGGCATCTACACGAACGCCGAGGGCGACATCTACGATGGTGAGTGGCGAGCAGGTATGAAAGAAGGTGTCGGGAAGCTCACAGTCGCGCGGCAGAAGCGAGGCGGCGAGTTTGGTGGACTCAAGCTCTACGCTGGCGAGTGGCGCAAGGGCAAGTTCCATGGCACGGGCACTGCGCTGTACATGGACAAGTCCGAGTACTCGGGCGGCTTTCAAGATGGCAAGCGCCATGGCAACGGCACACTCTTGCTCGCCTCGGGGGACAAGTACGAGGGGCAGTGGTGGAAAGGCTATCGTCATGGCGAAGGCTCGTCGTTCTCGGCAAAGTCTGGCACGACAAAAGAAGGCGCCTGGAAGAAAGACAGCGAGGTCGACGGTGTCTGGTTCATCGTCTACCAGAATGGCGACAAGTACACTGGCCAGTGTCGGCGCGGACGTCCGTGGGGGGAAGGCGTTTGCAAGTACGCGAACCAGTCTTCGTATTCTGGAAGCTGGCTCGATGGTCTCCGTGAGGGATACGGCGTGTGCGTCAACGCGGACGGTACGATCCTCGAGGGCGAGTGGAAGAACAGCGTGCACGTGAAGCCAGCGAGGCGTCCGTCCAAGTTTGTCGAGATCTCGCTGTCATCGTCACGTGCAGCTGGATCCGCTCCTGGTCCTCCCGGCGCGCCATTGTCTTCCAGCAACTCAGCCGATCGCAAGCGTCTGCTGTCGGTGTTCTCACAGCAGCACCCAGAGAGTGGATCCCACGAGCACGTGTATCCCAACGGCGACTCGTACGACGGCGAGTTCCGCAGCTTTATGCGTGACGGCTTTGGAGTGTTCACGGAGCGCGCGACGGGCAATGTGTACGAGGGGGAGTGGAAGCAGAACCTCCGTCAGGGCAGCGGCGTGCTCACGTCGGGCATGAAGGATTTCATCTACGACGGCGCGTGGAACCAGGATATGCGCAATGGCTACGGCCACTGCGTGATCCGCGGCTGCGAGAGCTACAGCGGGCAATGGAAGCACAACCAGTTCCACGGCGTGGGGAAATACATTGACGCCGAGGGTCATGTGTACGACGGAGAGTTTGTGAATGGTAAGAAGCACGGCATGGGCAAGCAGGTGTTTTGCACTCTGCCGGAGAAAGAGCAGTACTCGGGCGAGTGGGAAGATGGGTATCGCGACGGCATCGGCGACGCGATCTTTGCAGACGGCTCGACGTATTCCGGAAGCTGGCGCCACGATCTGCGCGACGGCGAGGGCACGTTCATTGCAGCTGGGAGTACTTCTAGCAATAGCAGTACCAATGGCAGCTCGGGCGACAAGTACGTGGGGCAATGGCGCAACGGCATGAGAGACGGCGCGGGCATTCTCTATGTCGCGTCCACGGGCGTGGTGAAAGAAGGCTATTGGTCGCAGGACGAGCCGATCGACAGCGAGTGGACGATCCAGTTCCCGGACGGCAGCAAATTCACTGGCGCGTGCGTGAAAAGCCGACCGCACGGCCGCGGCGTGTGCAAGTACGCGAACGGGGACTTGTACGACGGCCAATGGGTGAATGGCAAGCGCCATGGACTCGGCACGGGCTTCTTCGCAAACGGCGAGAGCTTCGTGGGCGAGTGGGAGAACAACCACGTCGCGCTGAATGGCAAGGGTAGGCTCACGCTCGCAGACGGCACCGTGCACGTCTATTCCAAGTAATGCAAGTATTATGCCAAGTAACAAAGCAATGGACATCGAGAATCTGTATGCAATTGCCGCTGTGATGTGGTGGAACGCGAATCAGGAGATCCGAGCGGACACACTGAAGTACACCGTGAACGATCTCCTGCCGAACACTGCCTATTTGTTTCGCATTCGTGGATTCAACAGCGACAGCGGGTGGGGTCCGTACAGCGAGTCCAG
>JAASFO010000942.1:0-11107 GCA_023333815.1 Globisporangium recalcitrans | reverse complement strand
TCGCCGGCGGCTCGACCCTGGGCTACTTCATCGGCGACCAGCACTGGTTCGGACTGTAAGCAAAGTCTTTGCTCGTCCTTTGTTGCGTTTGGGCTTTGCCTGCCTAGCCGGCCGCGCACGAAGCAGCGTCGATACTCGATATTGTATATCCAGTACCACTAGATATGAAGATGACTCGAGCAGCCTTTTATGAGTTCATACTGTGGATGAAATAAAACTGTTTTCGTGCATGATTTGATCCGGATGTTCGGTTGAATGGGATGTGGAAGGTGTGGAGTACGTCGAGTGATGTGTCTGTGTGCGAGTGTGTGCGTGCTAGCATCCAACACCAGTGGCATTATGTTTCGGATCTTCTTTTGCGTCGTGTGGGTATGGATCATGGCATGACATCGAGGCGAAAAGAGCATGTTGGAGCTGTGGACAGTCAAGTCGCTCCTGTCGTAGTCGACTACAATCATCCGAGCACACTCGTGAGACTGTCGTGTCGAAGCAAAGTCCCGATTATCTATGCTACTCGGCGCTGCAGAACTTTGTAGATCTATCCGACTATGCTGCTTTGCTCTTCTTCGTGGTCTTCTTCTGCGTCGCGTCTTCCGCCTGCGCCTGCGCGCGCTTCTTGATGTTCACGAACGCCTTGTCCTGTTCAGCCACCTCGTCTTCCTCGCTCACGAGGTCCATCTTGAGCTCCTGGCGGTTGCCGAACGTGAGCGCCACATACACCTTGACCTGGATCTTGTCGAACACCTGCAGCTGGCGCTTGCTCTGCTTCACGAGCGTCAGGATGTGCTTCTCGGCGTCGAACGTCACCACCTCGTCGTTCTCCTGCTCGTCCTTGTCGCACAGGAAGATCATGCCCTCGATACCGAAGCGCGGCAGCAGCACGCCCACGCCGTTGTTCTTGACCTTTGTGATCACCGCGTCCGTTGTGGTCGGGAATTGCTGGAAGTACAAAAGCGTGTGCAGACTCACGGACGCGCGGCCGGCCAGCTGCGCGGCGTGGTGGCGCCGGTTCAGCTGCTCGCTGATCTCGTGCAGGTGCGACTTGTTCTCCAGGTAGCTCGGCAGCGGCGTCACGCCGATCGCCGCCGCCAGCAGTCGGTGCACCACCACGTCCGCGTACCGACGGATCGGCGACGTGAAGTGCGTGTAGATCGGCGCCGCGAGCCCGTAGTGGTGGAACTCCTTGGGTGTCACTTCGCCCGAGCTAAAGTAGTTGGCCGGCATCATGCAGCGCGTACACAGGATGCGCAGCAGCTTGTTGAAGTACGGGTTCTTGTTGCTCGTGCTGCTCTCCTGGGTCTGCGCGGCGTCCAGCGAGTCCTGCAGCTGCTTGGAGCTGTCCACGTGCAGCTCCACGCCCACAGCCTTGGCTTGGCTGCAGAGCAGGTCGAACTGGCGCTTGGACGGCGCCGGGTGGCGACGCAGCATGGAGAACGTGGGGAAGTGGCGCACGATCTTCTTCGCGACCGTGATGTTCGCGAGCAGCATGAACTCCTCCACCAGCGCGTTCGTGTCGCGCAGCGCGTACATCTGCACGTCCAGCGGGTTCTGCGTCTCTGTGTCCAGCACGAAGCGCACCTCGGGCGACGCGAGCGTCAGCGCTCCGGCTTGGATGCGCTTGGCGCGCAGGCGCGTCGCGATCACGTTCAGCGTCTTGATGCCGGCGCCGAGCAGCTGCTTGCGCGCGTGCTCCTTGTCGTTCTTTTTCTTGCCGTTCTTGTTGTTCTTGCTGTCCTGGGTCTGCTTGTCCTCGCGGTCCAACACACAGCCGGCCTCTGGGTCGTCCAAAAAGACCTGCGCCTCCTGGTACGAGAGCGACGCGACCGAGCGGATGATGCTCTTGCAGAACGACACGTCCACGATCTGCACCTCGTTGTCGCCCACGAGCTGCATCTCCCAGAGCACGCTGAACGCAAAGTGGTCCTCCGTCGACGTGAGCGAGCAGAGCTTGGTTGTGAGCAGACCCGGGAGCATGTCCAGACGCCGGTCCACGAGGTACGTCGACGTGCCGCGGTCTGCCGCCTCCTCGTCCAGCGCGCAACCCGGCGCCACAAAGTGCGTCACGTCGGCGATGTGCACGCCCACCTGCAGGTTGCCGTTCGGCAGCATCGACACGTGCAGCGCATCGTCAATGTCCTTACAGTTGGGCGGATCGATGCTCATGACCGGCAGTCCGCGCAGGTCGCGACGGCCAGTCGAGTTCTCCTCCGTGATCTTCCAGTCCTCCGCAGGCAGACAGCGCATCACTTCGTCGCTGAACTGGTCCGTCGGGATGTCGTGCTCGATCAACAGCACGTTCGTCTCGGTCTCCTTGTCGCCGATCACACCCAGTGTGCGCACGTAGTGGCCGAGTGGGAACCGGCTGTCGGCCGGCCACGAGTCGATCGCCACCAGGATGCGCTTGTCCATGAGCGTGTCCTGCTGGCGCGTCTGGATCTTGATCTTGGGGATCTTGCGGTCGATCGGCACGAACAGGCAGTGCGACGACTGCACGGCACCGGCGATTCGTGGAGGCTCGAGCGAGCCGCAGAACTTGCGCCAGTTGCGCTGGATGATGCCCACCACCTTGCCGGCTGGTTTGACGCTGAGCGTGAGGTCACTTTGGATGAGCGCAGCCTGCTCCACTGACACGGTCGGCTCAGCGACGCCGATCTCTTCCGGTCGCTCGTCCTCCTCTTTCTCCTGTTCAAGATCCTCGTCTTCTTCCAAAGCATCCGCTGCGGCAGTTCCGCTGGCAGCGAACGAGTCCGATGCCTTCTTCCACTGCACCTTTGGGAGTAACTGGATCGCAACCACATCACCGTCGATCGCGCGGTTGATGTGCTCGCGACCTTGGATCAGCACCGGCACTTTGACGTCTCCGACACCGTGAATCAGAACGTGGCACTCAAGAGCGTGGTCGCGATTGCATCGGATGACGCCCTGGAAGAATCGCTTGTTCTTGATTCCAGCCAGAACATCCGACATCTTCAGGTGCTCAGGATACAGCACCTTGCGCTTCTTGCTGCTGCTCACGCCTTCACTGGACGCCGCGTTCGGCTCAGTCGCAGTGGTCGACATCAGATCGCGCAGCTCTGGGCATTCTTTCTCGATTGGTCGCAGGAACGCTTCGATCGTCGTGCCGTTCTTCACGCCATGACGCTCGGCGTTCGCGAGGTCTTCCGCGTTGTTCGCAATAAACAGCACCTTCACATCGCGACGCTGGAGCTCCAGCAAGTGGTTCGCGTACCACTTGTACGCGACGGCGACAGCACGGCGATTGCGCTCTTCATCGGTCTCCAACTGGTTGTCTTCGCCCGAGGTCTCGCCTTCTGGACTGCTGCTGCTTGGGTCCGCAGGCAGCTTTCGCTTCTTCTGCACATAGCTCACGCGGTGGTGCTCGTTCGCAAACACGACGAAGCGTCTGTCTGGGTTCATAATGAGCGCGCGCAGGCGGTTGTACACGCCGAGGTCGTGGCGCTTGACAAACTCCCACACGGTCTCGAGGATGATGATGTCGGCGAACACCTCGACATCCATGTGCTTCTTGCGCGTCGAGAACTCGAGCACGTCCATCTGGTGCAGCACCACCTCCATCGACGGCAGCACGTACACGCCGTTGTGCGGCGTCGTGGACAGGATCGACTTGGTCATGCCCATGACGTGCGACGACGCCGTGGTGTCGTTCTCCGACACGCAGAGCGAGCAGTTTGGCACCGAGCAGCTCAGGTCGTCGCGCAGGTACCGCTCCTTGACCGTGCGGATGATCTTGCCGCGCTTCGTGGCGAAGTTCTTCTCGTCCACGCACCACAGCAGCGTGCTCTCGGCGCCGGCAGCGCCAGCCGCAGCGGCATCTTCGTCGTGTTTGTACCGGTCCGCCATGCTCCTTCTTGTCTGCTCTGTGTGTGTCTTTTTGGTGAGCAAGCAGCTGTTAGTCATTGGACACCAGCACTTTCGAAATGGAAGGTATTTCAGCCAATCATATAGGATGCAAAGCATTATGTTCAATGATAACGAGTCAAGAGGCGAATTTCAACGAATCAGGACACAGAAGTGACATTTTTCGAAATACTGACATGAGTCGCTTCAGACAGTGCCTTCAGCACTCAGATTCACATCCCCCGTCATAACCGATAGGGATACAGTAGAATGAGTATCGACTTTAGGAGGGGCGAGGAAAAGTGCGCGTCAAGTTTGAAAAACGAAAGTGGACAAAATGACGACCCAGAAGCGAGAGAACGACGCGCGCGCGGACGCGGCTGCTGCGTCTGTGCTGCGGAGAGACGCGTTCAGCTCGAGTCAGGAAGACCCGCGCGATCTCAGGCTACATTCTGGCGCCAGCCACGGCGCAAACAGCCTCCAAAGAGGTGAGGTATCGGTGTTTGAATGAGAAAGGAGTGATTGCAAATGGCTGATGGCACGGTGTGCTCTGTGACTCGATGCAACAGCGTCAAGCGCGTCGTCGCTGTTCACAAAGACTGCTGGCATGTCCTTCTCGAGGAGTGTGTCGTCGAGGATCCCTCGGTTCGCGCTTGGGCTGCAGAAAGAGAGCGAAAGCGCGCCGGGTTCGCCTCAGGTGCTGTCGTTCACCTCAGCAGAGCCGCCGTCCAGTATTGCGTCAACGACAGAGAGTGTGTCCAGCAACAGGGCGTTTGGGATCCGAGCTGTTGACAATGGGACGCCGTCGCGTCTCGCGCAGTTCCGGGCGAAGAGCTGGCTGCGCGACGCTGGGAAGAAGCGAGCGCTTGAGACAGGCGACGGCGCAGCTCACCCGCCCAAGCGCCGAGCAGTCACGTCACTGTTTTCCGACGAGCCCAGACGAGTACCTGTGCCAGCAGAAAGCAGTGGTGATGGTGGTGGTGGTGCTGCTGCTGACGATGCTGGAGATTTCGGTGACGGCGACGCGCAGCAGGATCAGTTCCCAGACACGCTGTCGGTCGTCAGCTGCGGCATGTGGTCGACGTCCCAGTCGTCTTCCTCCACGGACAGCTATGACGACACGCGACTGCGACTGCAGCAGGAGATCAAAGTTGGCAGATGCCTCGAGCAGGACCTGACGCGAGACAGTGCGCGCATGAAGCTCAAGATGGACAGTCTGCGAGACGATATCGACTATTACTACGAGCTGCTCGCCAAGATTGAAGCAGTGGCGCTGAATGCCCGGAGCCGAGCCTCAGGTTCAGATGGCGCCAACGCCTCTGAGAACGCGAGCGTTACCAGCCTTGCAGAAGCAGTTCAACGCATCATCAGCGCCCCGAAAGCTGACAGAAATGCTGTGATCGGTGTGGAGAAGTGAGCGCGAGTTGCACTTCATGAGTCATGAATCTTGACTCTCCAAAACCAGCTGGTGAACAACAAATCCAAGTCGAGGGCAGACCCACCACGAGCATATTTGCTATTCGACCGGCCAATCCTCGTCCAAGACAGCGGTGCTTGATCTCTCTCTATCCAGCAGCCCGCCAAGCTTCAAGGTAACCGGAGCATGTGGTGTCGAGGGGAGTGGAGTTGGATGTCATCATTGAGCGTGGTGCACATCAAAGCAGCAGCACAACAACGAACCGCTGGCATCTCGATCACTCGCGATACCAGGTACTTGCATTCAACCATGACATCGATAATGGCGTTTGGCACGAATACGACCTCCGTTGCTGATCGACCTTGCTTTGCGCTATGCGTTTTTGTTTGAGAATGTTGACTGGGTGTCGGGGGCTGTGTGATTGCATTGACGCGCGCGGATGATCGTCGCGACATCGGACTTTTGAACTCCTGCGAGGCTGATTCCTCCGACGCAGCGCTGCTGATCTTCCTTGCTTTCCAAGATCGCCAAGTCGACTTGCAAGCCTGGATGCTGCCGCTCTACTTCGCGCACTCGCTTGACAGCATGAGCCGAGACGAGTCCGATTTCCTGGTACTTTTTGTCGCGCTTCGGACACGAGCGGCGGAAGTTGGTCCACAGTTCGTGGCAGAAGAAAGGACGAGCGACGTGAGCTCGAAAGCAAATGCTCCTGGCGGCGCTTTCCTGTCGGAGAAACTCTGGAGGATAATAGATCGCTTGGTTCGTGCGTCAGATCTTGTTGAAGAGTTGCGGGAGCAAGTAATGCTGCAGGCGGTCGAGGAACGAGCTCTCGGTTCGTAGAATCGTACTCACAGGCTCTGGTGTGTAGCTCCTGGTGGCAGAGTTGCGTGTGTGTTTTCTCTTGCTGTCACGACTGTGGTGAAGCATTCAGGGGCGGTCGGTTTGCAGCACTTGAACCAACCTCCTGGTACGTTTTGGACGAGGAGCTCGGCGCGGGCATACCTGACAGCACAAACAGCCAAGACACATCGAACCTGCAACACTATCGAAGTGAACATGGACTCTCGGTCTCGACCTCCCTGTACATCCAGGGCTGGATTGACAGTTGAGTGCCCACCATGGACAATTGCGACACCTGCGGTGATGCTGGAAGCGTCGATGCCAATACTTCGCGTGCTTGACTTATTAGACAGTGCTTCTCCGTTTACCATCAACATTCTCCTCCGTCGTCTATGTCCGTCCCGCTGCTGAGATCAGTCGTAAACTCACGACTCCAAGAAGGCAGCCACACAGCGCTCTCCAAGGTGGGAAGTGCATGCACTGCTCCGATTACATTGCGTTCTCCCCAGCTTCATAATCAAGAATGATTAATAGCCCTTTGCTTAACTATTAGACGTGGACGCGGTGGGCGAATGTCGTCTCTGCAAGCAGCAGAGGGCAGACGATTATGATGGCGCCTGCAAGTGCAACTGTCCCTGTGACGTGGCCGATCACCAGCACAGCGTCCACTTGTTTACGTGACCTTGATTGCTCTGAAATTCGGGTTTACGAGGTCATAAAATCCATGTGAGTCAGTGCTCTATCCTATCATATGGCATACTGGATGGTCGTGTCACAAAATGCTCATACTGAAAGGCAACATAAAACCCGGACGAAACTACCAGACGGAATAGCGAAGGTTTTGAGAGTGTGTGCGCGTTCAGCGAGTTGACAAAATGGATTTTCATGCAAGTGCATCATTGCGTCAATGACACACACGAGAGTCAGTAAACTCAAAATCTCGAGTCTCTCGTCATAATCACGGATTGGTCATCGCTGGCATGCTTCTCGACCGATTGATACAATGAGCTGAGCCCAGCAGCAGTAGCTGCGAGCTTGCAGTCTACTCCGAGTTCGGGACGGCTGGAGCAAGTCGCATTCGCGAGCGCGACATGGGACGTGCGTTCTTTGGAGATACCCATGACACAGTCCGACAGATGCACCCAACATGGGAGCTACTTGGCGCCGTGTGGCTTGCAAAACAGCTAGGTGGTGGCAGCTCACAATTCAAAGCTCCCGTTAGTCGACAGACAGACACCATGGACAGACTTGGGCATCTTGACAGTTGCCCCTTCGCTCAGCAGCAGGCAAACTCTGACGAGTTCACCCTCACAGAGGGCGAGCCACTCCCGCTAAACGAAATGGCGGCTGCAATGAACTACGACGCCAACGAGTACCTCGTGCTGTTCGCACCGCGAGATGAAGAAGAAGCGCCTGCGCAGTCGTTGGCAACCAACACCCAGCGAAAGCGAACCTACGAACAGCGCAAGGTGAGTTCGTGATGCGTAATCGACTGACTGTCGGGTGTATCGTTCAACTCGCTACTGTAGACTCACACCCGCTTGCTTCTGATTGTGCGAGGCACTTGATGCAGGACGAAATGGAGACGCTCGCAAAGCAGATCCAGTTCCTCGAAGCCAAGCTGGACTACATGAAGCACCGCGCGGGGATCCCCGATGAACAGAGCATCGCTCAGCAGACCATCAACAACATCATGCTCCGCGAAGTGCTGCGGAACCAGCAGTACCTCGTCGCGGGACTGAAATCGAGCATCGCGAGAGACACAGTAAGTTTGATTGCGAGTGCCACTCTCACAGAGAAGTGTTGAGCTAACAGTCACTCCTCGCCCTTCCGCCTACAGAGCGAGCACGTGTTGAATCCAATTTCGACGGTGATTCACCTAGGAAGCGACCCAGCTCAGCGCCGCGCGGCGCTGGAAGCAATGCGACCCCAGCAGCTGCACGATGGCGCGCGGTTCTTGGAGAAACGCACGCAGTTCAACGTCCCAGCTACGCGGTTCTCGGAGTCTACGCGATTCCAAAACGACCACGGCGACACTTTCGCTGTCACGTTCGACATCTTCCCGCTGCGCCAGGCGAAATCCGTCAAGCAGGTCTACGACGCCGTGCTCTTCAACTCGTCCAACCTGGAGAACTGCATTGGTGACCTCTTCGGCGACGTCACCATGCGCGAGGAAGACGACACGGGCGACGCGAGCGCCTCGCACCACCGGCTCGTGCACTTCAACCGCGACGGGATCGCCGTCGAGTCCAACTCTGTGCTCTTCTCCGAGTACAAGCAGCAACACCAAGGTTTGGAGTCCATGGAGGAAGCGATCTTCGTCAGCGACTTTGTCGACAAGGACGACTTGTACCCGTACCGCCCACAGGAGCGCGCGCGCAAGGACACGACGTGCGTCATAACGATCAAGATGCACACCACTCCGAATTTCAGCCAGAACGACATGATTGGTGGTGGTGGTGGTGAGACCCCGTCGGAGACGAAGCCCGTGGTCGTGCTCACCAGGTGGGTCCAGTCGAAGCTGCACAGGTGCGAGTTTGAGATCCCGGAAGGACAGCTCGTGGAGCTCACGGAGGACTCGAACCGCGCGAACGCGGCGCTGCTGAACGCCGTCTGCGCGTCGCTCCGAGCCACGGCGTCTCCTTGAGCTGAGTGGAGAGGAAGGAGTTCTTGGGCTTCGAGGGCGAAGCACTGGAGCACACTCCTTCGTTCACAGCGCACCTTTTTATCATGCATACAAAGAAAATAGGTTAGAATGAGCAATTGTCACCTTTATGAAATCAATACAAGAGAAAGTTGCAGGAGAGAAATTCGACATTCAACAACAACAGCGATTTGAGGAGGAGCGCCTCCGATATCGCTTGTACCCTTAGTATCACATATAAGAAGGCTAACATTTGAGCTTTGCCGCTGCTTCATTACCATTTATCACATAGAGGGTTTACAGACACTACACAGGATAAGAAGAATCTGTGCATAGAACAGCCGCTTGCTTGTCTGTGTGAGCGACTGGGAATCGAAGAGCTCAATCTAGCGAAGAAGTCGTTCTGGAGGCGTTTATGACCTCGCAGCAGGGCGGACGGCGCGGCGCCGAGGAGCCCCCAGAAGGTGGCTGCGACCCCAGCCCGACGCTACGGATCGGCGCAGACGGGAGCGCCACTAGCGATGTCGAACGGCAGCCTGCCAAGCGACCCAAGCGCCGCAATCGCACCGCTGATGTTCGCAAGGTAGAGTGATCATCGATTTGCTTGGTCAGAGTACAGTGTACTTGGAGGCGTGACTGGAACCCTCGCTCGACGCTCGCATGCGCTTACGGCTGGTTTGGGACCACACGGATCCCTTGTTCATGCAGGGAGAGATCGAGATGCTGAGCAAGAAAGCCAAGTACCTGGAATCCAAACTGGAGTTCTTTCGACAGCGCATGGGGCTGCTCGACCAGTCGCAGCTTGACCAGCGCGAGATCACCAACAACTTGCTCCGGGAGACTCTACGCAACCAGCAATACTCGATTGCGGGGCTCAAGTCGGTGATGGCAGCCGATATGGTGCGTGGACTTGTGTCTGGTAGGCGTTCCTGATATCAACATTTTGAGTTGTGGTTTGCTGGGTACTTGTGTAGAGCGAGCACACTCCGAGTCCAGTATCGACTGGCATCTATCTCGGGACCGATCCTGAGCTGCGGCGCGCCAAGTTGCTCGGTGTGAAGCGCAAGAAACTCTATGACGCGCGAAAGTTCCTGGCGAAGCGGATGCAGTCCATGGATCCGACCAAACCATTTTCGGAATCCACACGCTTCAAGTCCGCAGATGGCGACATGTGCGCTTCCAAACTCGATGTCATCCCCCTCTACGACGCGAAGAGTGTCAAGCAGGTGTACGACGCGCTCGTGTACTACGTCTTGAACTTGGAGATCTGCACCGCGGAGATCTACGGAGACGTCGTGGTGCGAGAGGAAGCCGACACAGGAGACGAAAGCGCTTCGCACCACCGCCTCGTGTTCGCCAAGAAGCACGGCGTTGAGGTGGAGACGAACAACGTCATCTTTTCAGAGTACACACCGGCACCACAAGACACAAGGACTTCGAAGCGCCAGGTCCCGTCTGGGAAGTGCGGCGCAACAACCTGCGTCGGCGGAGAGGAAGGACTGATCGTGACGGACTTTGTGGACGAAGATCTCATGTACCCGTATCGCACAGGCAGACGCGTGCGTGACGACCTGACGAACATCTTTATGGTTCAGATACTCAGCCTGGACTCGCCAAGTCTGGTACCTGGGAATCAACGACAGCAGCGCGGAAGCACCACCGCCAAGTGTAGCGGATTAGGCGACCCATTTACTTTGGAAGAAGATCCACCGAAGCAGGTGGTCGTGCTGACCCGCTGGGTGCAAGCCAAGCTGCACTGCGGCAAGCTCGCGGTTCGCGATGACCGACTGGTGGATCTCCGCGCCGCGATCGACCGCGTGAACGACGCGATTCTAGCGGCTGTGCGAGACGTGCTCGTGTCCCAGCCCCAGTCTTGAATGCCTGAAGGTGGTGCTGTAGCAGGCATTGCGTGGGTTAGCAGTTCTGAGGTAGGTTTGCCAGTTGACTGGAGGTCAATTCTGACACCCGGAGAGATTGCGTGATCCCATGTCGATGATCGAACCTCAGATGATCATGTGAGTGGCACTTGTCAGCGGCCACAATCAATCAATCAGTCGATCGATCCTCCGTCTACTCCGGCAGCTCTCTCAGCGGACATCGGTGAGCTATCGACTCACCAGCAGGACCGCACATGCACGCAGCACTTGCAGTCGTGCTCGTCCGGCACGCGGTACTCGCGAAAACACACTCGCTTCAGCAACAAGGAAGAGACCGCCGATGGGGACATCTGCTCCTCGAAGCTCGATGTGATCCCGCTCTACAACGCCACGAGCGTCAAGCAAGTGTACGACGCGCTGCGGTACTACGTCCAGAACGTGGAGATCAGCACCGCGGAGATCAACGGCGAC
>JAASFO010000941.1:0-11108 GCA_023333815.1 Globisporangium recalcitrans | reverse complement strand
TTGCATGCCTAACGCTTGTCCACTTCCGTTTTGAAACTGGTTCTGAAGGTCATGTCGAGAACGGACGACGTGATCAATGTTGCGGGCCACCGCCTCTGCACTGGTGCGATCGAAGAAGTCATCCAGTCGATCCCTGAAATCGTCGAGTGCGCTGTGGTACGTTCTAGCTGGTTTCGGGTCTTTTCCCTGATGCACTCCGATCACTGATGGATTCTTTCTCTTGTTCTTCCTGTTTCAGTTCGGGGCTACGGACACCTTGAAGGGTCATGTCCCAGTTGCCATGTTGGTTCTGAAGAATGACAACGCGCGTTCGGAAGAAGAGGTATGCTGAAGATGACTTTGAATTGGAATGAAGCACAGGTGTACCTGACTGACGTCTTGTCTCTTCCTTGGTATGTAGATCAAAGACCAGGTGATCGCGGACGTGCGAGATCAAATCGGCAGCTTCGTGTGCCTGAAGAGCGTCGCCGTGGTGCCGGCGCTCCCGAAGACCCGGTCGGGCAAGATCATGCGTCCGACGATCCAAGCGATCGCCGAGTCGAAAAAGTACCGCGTGCCTGCGACGATCGAGAACGAGGCGGTGCTGATCGATGTCCGCGCTGCGCTCCAGCAAGTCGGATACGCGGAGCAAGATTTGTTGTCGATGTAAAAAGAAATGAGGTGTTGTCCATGTGGGCTGTTGGACATCACAACCCCGCTGCTCATTCAAAGTCGCTATCAGATATGTCTTCAAAGATCCAGTGATCGTCCTCACTTTCACGCTCCGAGTCTGCAAGGAAAACGTCCTCTGCGAAACAAAGCAATCGCACGGGAATCGTTGTAAATAGTGTCAGTGATAGCATCCCAACTGTGAGCCAGATTTACGCATACCGCTGCAAGTTTCCCAGTCGAGCATGTCTCTTGTGATAGCTGCTGACAGTTTAGCCTGCTGGCGCTCTGCTCCTTTCTTGGGTTTTCGCGTCGGTGCTTTCTTCGTCTTCTTTGGATCGTGCGCTGAAGGAGTAGCTGCAGACTCGTTTGGTCGTTTCTTGCTGATCTTTCTTGCTGGTGCCCACGCGTGCTGACGAGCTCGTTGCTTAGGCTTCTGTTTTTTGCTGCTACTAGCATCACCACTTGTTGCTGAATGCGGGCTTGCTGTCGGTGCGGGAGTAGCGGCTTCTTGCGCCTGCCGATCTCCCATTTCGCTGATCTGTGAGAGCACGTTCAGTTGAGACATTGGAGACAGCATCAGCGCGCGTCGTCTCGCTGGTGGTTCTGCACACAAACGGCATGAGATACATACGATTCGAAGAGTGCCGCAAGCTAACGCGTGCTGGAACGCAAACTCACTTGGCTTGACAAAGGAATGGGATGTCGGTGCTCTGGACACTTGAGCTGGCGCTGGCACTGGTGCTGGGGATGGCGGCGACTGTGGTGCAGACACTTGTGGCGCAACGGGTGAAGACCATAGTGACGACGATGGCGACTGCGCTCGTGACTGCACCTGCTGCTGATGTCGCTCCATCTCGGCTTCCAAACTCGCCAGCAGAAGAGTATCTTTCATGGCAACGGCCGAGCTGCTCCTCTGTGGAGTCGCTAGTGACTGTGACTCGTTCTTCGTTTTCACCGTCGCGATCGGCGACGATGTCGGCACGCCAAAGAACGTGTCCAGCGGCACTCGCTTCTTGCACACTTGTACTTCCGCATTCTCCTTGTCGTCGCCATAATTGCTGTTGTTAGCATGAGCGTTCCCACTTTTGTCGCCTTGTGCGCGGCATCCCTTCGTGGTCTGCCACACACACGGCGACTGCGACGCGCTGCCACCCGCGACAGTCGTTCCGTCGCTCTCATCCGCACTCTCACTGCCGTCGCCACTGCCATCATCACCATCATTGCGCCACCTCGTTCCCATCAACACAGCCATTCTCTCCATTCTTTTTTGCTGACGTGGCAAAGGAAAGTGGAGCAAAGTCATCTTCAACTCTGCCTTTGAAAGGAGCAGTTAGCAGAAAAAGTGCACAATGCTGCTTGCTTTTCCAGCTTGTAATCATAATCAGTCGAGACACTCAGCGCAATCAGCCAGCAAGCACAGTGAGAGGCAGACGCTCAGCCTCGTCCTCTATCGTCTCAGTGTGCATCTTGCTCAGCGAAGAGAGAGAGAGAGAGAGAGAGAACACAAGACACTCGCACACAAGCGCGTTGCACGTGCCGTCTGCACACACTCACAGGCAGCGGCTGACTCCAAAAGGAGGAAGAACGAATGGCGCTCCGGCAGCGCGTGCGCGCGGCGTCCGCGTCGGCGTCGCAGCACTTTGGTCGCAAGAATGGAGACGACCCACACTTTCTCACGTTCTGGTAACGCAGTGCTACGATGGGATTTGCGGGCTATAGTTATGGAAGGTTGTGCGCATGTGCGTGTGTGTGGTACTCACTGCGATGCTCGTGCTTGACTCCATCCAGGCTCTGCGAGGGTTTGAAGAAGAAGAATGTGCGCGGCAAGAAGAACGAGTCGCTCGCAACCGCGCTGCGCGAGTGGGATATGCTGAGCATCCTGGACAACCCGGACATGCACTTCATGAATGAGGCGACCGGGATCGGTATGGTTTGGTCGTATTAGCGTCTCACTGTGTCCGTTGCTCTTGCGATTGACGAAGAAGTGGACCACTGACATCGTTTGCGTCCGTTTGCATGTTAGTGATCCCGCGAGGAGAGGAAATGGGCAAATACATTTCGGACCGGGACGTCGTGCGCATTTGCTCGGGCGAAGAGCTGGGCATACTACTCGACAAGTTCTCGACCCGCGACCTCGAAGTGGACGCCGAGCTCATGGGCTCGCACAAGTCGAACTCGTCTATTGGCGCGGCACTGTACGTGTCATTTCGAAAGTTAGCAACAGCTCGCCCATGTTGTACACGACTAGCTGATGCCTCTGAATCGCAATTTGTATCCGACAGATCCAAGCTGCGGAAAATGGGAAACTCGAACCCGACGTTGAAAATGATCCAGAAGACTTTCGACGACCGCCAGAGCCCGCATGCCGATGAAGCGGATCTGCTAGAAAGGTGCGTTTGCTTGGTGTGTCGTCGACAGCCAACTGTATTGTGACGCTCCAACTCGTCATCTACTGTATGTGCTTCGACAGGTTCCCGGAGATCGATCCTGTGTTTGAGGACAACGACGTGGAAGAGATGCCTGAAGACACGAAGCCAAAGTGCGATATGTGTGACGTGTCGTGGCCAGACGACGCCTCGGGGCGAATGCACCGCTTGAAGAAGTACGGCATCATCACCCACCAGGGCTGTGCGCAGTTTGCTGCCGACGTCCTCGCTCAGCACTCAGAGATCACTTCACGAGAGCAGATCATCGGCGCAGCAAACCTCTCGGAAGTGAACCAGCCGGGCACTTTCCACGTGACTGTCCACCGCGCGATGGATCTCCCGGGAGTTCAGCTCCTTGGCACCCAGGCTCCGTACGCGAAGTTGTCGTTGCTGCCGTGGAAGGAACCGTTCCAGACCAAGCCGTCGGAAAACGGTGGTCGCAATCCGCTCTGGAAGAGCATGCATGACAATGCGATGCTGTTCTCGCACATGTACAACAGCACGATCACTCCGATCCCGCTGCTAGAGGTTGAGATCTGGAATTCCAACTACATCTCCGACGACCTGGTCGCATGCACACTGGTGGATATGACGCCGCTGCTTCGATACCCGCTTATTGAAGCCAAGCGCTGGTTCACGCTTTCATCAAGAGTGCAAGCGCCGATCGCGATGATGAGTCAAACCACGGGACAGGCGAAGGTCCAGCTTTCGATCAAGTTTGTGCCCTTGGAAGGGAAATACATTGGTGGGAATGAGCACAAATTCCGTGTGCACCATCTGAAGTCCATTGGTCTCGCGATTCCGAACTGCGCTGTGTGTAAGTATTACTTTCAGCTGTCTATTTGCGAATGATGCACATGCATAGAGGGTTGACGTACGTGTTTTCCTTCCAGGTGATCGTGTGATTGTGAATGTGATTAAGGGGGCGTGGGGATACCGCTGCGAGTATTGTGGCATCGATGTCCACAAAGCGTGCATTATGAAGGCGATGACAAAGTGCGAGTGCAAGCGAGTGACCAGTGATGCTGAGGAAGCCCCCAGGAAGGAGCAACTCTCCAGCACGACCAAGAAAGCTCAGAACCAGCCGACTCACATTCAACGGAACGGCATTGCGTTCAGGGTGCTGAACAACAACGCGTCGCGTCTTGTTGGCGAGCTCTTCGTAAACTTCCAAGGTCTCCATTTGTGCACGAAGCAGTGCCAGCAAGACAAGAACTTCCATGCGAAGAACATTTTTGAAGGTGATACGTACTGTCGACTCATTTTTGAGGATGCAGTTCATGAAACCAGCCCGGTGCTCAAGAGTGCCGATCCGATGTACCACGAAAAAGTGTGCTTCAAGAGCCGGTATCGAAACTCAGCGTTTCGCATCGAAATCATTGATTTCAATTCCGACACCTGCATCGGCGAGATGTCGATCACGCTCTTCCAGCTACTGCAACGTGAAGCTGACCGATTTGTTCGTTCCGATCCGATGTTAAACAAACTCCGAGGACCTCTGCGTCGCCTCAATGTATCTGATGACGTGAAGGACAGCAGCAACACCAGCAAAGAGCAGGACGACTTACTGCATGTGCACGATCGCGATCGCTACGTTTTGACGGCGTCAAATGGGAAGAGCAGTGGGTCCGAGAAGAAGAAAATTGGGTTTGCATTGCTCAATGTGGAGTACGTTGAGGCGAAAGAAGACTTGCTGCGCATTCGTGTGGACGAAGACGACCTCCTGCTTGAGCGTGAGCTGAAGGAGGTCACAGTGGACACTCTCCGCAACACCGTCGACCGGTTCAGCCGAGTGATTCGAATTTTCCAGTGGGCTGACGTGGAGTACGGGAACATCATCGCGTGGAAAGACAGGAAGAAGTCGGCTATCTGCTTGGCGTGCTTTGTGCTCTGCTGCGTGTTTGTGGATCTGGAGTACGTTGGCGCGTACATCATGTTTGGCATCTTGGTGTACATGCTGTACGAGCTGCACCTCCGTCTAGAAGGATCTTTCGTCAAGCGCTGGATTGGATACATGGATTACGACACCGAGCAAATCGACCACCTGAAGCTGCACCGGCCGCTTGCTGAGCTCCGCGTGGCAGTTCACGAAGCGACTTTGTCGGAGAAGACGGACGAGCTGCTCTTGAAGTCGCAGACTGTGCTGAAAGACTTGGCATCCGCCAAGCTGAGCTTCTACGTCCGAATCAAGTATCTCCCGAATGACAAGAAGCGCTCGGAGCTTGGAGGCAACAGCACGAGATTCATTCCATCAGGGTTTGAAGAAACTATTGTCGCGTGGACACACCCTGTGGAGAAATCAAGACACCCTGTGTGGCGGGGTGCGTCCGTACTTGACAGCACGACTGCGCACCCGTCATCACCAACGTTTGCGGCGCAATTTATTCCGAAGCAGAAGAAGGAGTTCCCATTTCGCAACTTCAACGTCTCGTGGCGCCATAACCCGTCAACCTGCGAGTGTGAGCGATGTGTTTTGTACCGAGAGAACCTGCCGACGACCACTAGGGATGGTGAAGCTTCAGGACAGAGTGCTGCGCTACCAGATGCCTGTGGAATTGATCATCACGCGTTTTACTTTCCTGTTCCTCAAGCGTGTCGCAAGAACTTCACTGGACGAGACGACCTCGCGCCGTGGCGATTGTTCCCTGGTGTCCTCCAGTTTGAGCTGTGTATTTCGCTGAATGGCGAAGCGAAAGAAACTCCAGATTTGATCGTTGCGAGTGGCTCGATCCCACTGAAAGACGTTCGAGCTCGAGCGAGTTCGAACCAAGAGATGCTGGTCCCACTGTCCACGTTGCCGTCTGCCTTGATCGACTCAGAAAGCCCAGAGGAAGCAAGTGAAACTGACCAGCTCCGTGTACGCATTGAGTTCCAGCTTCCGTCACAAACAGCCGAGTCACAGAAAAAGCGGATGAGTCTGGATGAGAATATTTGCGCGACGACCCCGTTGCTGCAAGCACGGAAGCCAAAGAACGCGTCCCGCGCAGAGCGCAGCGTCTCCGAGTTCGTGTGCGAGAGTTTGGTCGAGAAAGAGACGACAGCGGTGATCGGCGGACACTTCTTGGACGCGTTCTGGAAGATCAAAGACACGCTCCGCAACGTGCAGAATGAGATCAGCAGTGCCTGTGGGACCGTCGCGTGCGTGGAGAACCTCCTCAACTGGACACATCCGTGGAAAACTGCGACCGCGTTCGCCGTGGTGTTCATCGGCATGATCGTGTTTGCGCTTATCCCCGGGCGATGGCTCATCCTGCTGTTTGGCGTCTCGGAATTCGGTCTTGGTTTCCTTGAAGATATCCCGCCAAGCAACCACGCGCGCAACATTCTCTGGAACTTCCTCTCGTCCGTCCCGACAGATCAAGACCTGATTGACGTGTACGACGCAGAGCGCGAGCTGTATGTGAAGAAGCAGCGCGGTCAGAAAGAGAAGGAGGAAGAGGAGGTGCTGCGTCTCCGCCACCACGCGCTCTGGACTGGAACTGTGGCGTCGAAAGGAGAGAACGAGCGAAGCTTCAAGGTATGTGTCACTGCTTTCGTATTGTGTGTTGAGATGCTGTTCTTCACGTGCTAGCTCATTTTTCTGTGTTTTGTTTTTAGACCTACTTCATGGCGTATCGTCCATATCGCTTCGTGCTGTGGAAAAGCGTCGAGGACGCTGAAAGCGGTTCGCCGCCGTACCTCCAACTGATTGTACGTGTTGCGCATTTGGTGTGAGTTGTGGAGGGCTGCGTCACTTTCTGGCGGCTCACGGTATGTTTGATCTATTATGCAACAGTTTGAGCGCGTCGAGGCGATCGTGAACAAGATTGACGACAGTTCGTTTGTGTTCCATGTCTTTGGCGTGACTGGCAGCGGGAGCGAAGGTATGTTCTTTTGGCTTGTTTGTCGCTGCGAGGTCGACATTCTCGACTGATTCGTCTTGTGTCGCCATTCTATAGAAAAACGCTCGTTCTCGTTCGACTCGCCTGAAAAGAAAGAGCTGTTGCTGAACATTGTGCAGCGCAGTTGCGGAGAGTAGACGCAGAGTATCCCCTGAAGGCATTGTGGAGATGATAAAGCAAGCGAGCAAAAGGTCTGCAGCGTCAATGTCTATGCTTTTATTACATTCGAGTTTAGCAAACCATTCGGGAACCGTGATGCGGTCTCTACTGCAGCTGTGAAGAGCCATGCAGGTCGAGTTTGCTCATCTCATCAGTCACCATTGCGTCGCTCGTCTCTTTTGCCGCATCTCCAGCCGGGCTCTTCTTGATCCGGTCCAGCGCGTCGTCGATCTGGCGAACCACGTACGCGATGATCTTCATTCGACTCACACGGTAGATGAGAGAAGCTCGACGCCGCTCGGGGAGCTCTCTGTCGCTCAATTGCAGCTCAGCATCTGGAATCGTCGTGCCAAAACCCTCGAGTGCGGAGATCATGACGCCTCGCAACCACTCGTACCCAGTCTGCAAAGCGACGCGCTCAGCTTCCACATCGCCCCCACTGACTGATATGCCAGCGACGGCTGCTGCTTTTGGGGAAAGAGCTGCGATCGCGCCGAGAATGGAAACTGGGAAGAGCTCCTCGAGCGAGCTTCTGCGGTCGAGATGCAGTCTGCGGAGGAACGGGAACTTCTTGCCCATCGCGTCCTTCGGAAGCTCAATGTCCACGTAGTCCCACTCGTTCTCGGGGAGTGCAAAGCCGTAATCCAGCAGCAGCTGGAAGTTTGAGCGGCGTCCGTAGCTGTTGAACACTTCTTCTCCTGCAGCGTACGAGTTGGAACCTGACGGGAAGAGCCGAAACATGCCATTGTCGTTGATGTCAAAGTCGTACTTGGTCGCAACGTTCGTGTGGTTCAGGCAGTCGGCAAATGGCACGAGCGCGGTCCACGGCAGGCGGCGTCCGAACGTGCGCGCCTGGATAGTCTTCCACGCGAACGCAAACTTCTCGCGAGTGTACTGCTCTCGTGGAAACTCGCCCTATCATTCACGTTATGACAGCAACAACAACGGATGAGAAAGGCAACCAAGTGGTTCACAAGCAATTGGAGCAACGCTGGCGACATACTGGGTACTTCTCATCAAGCGCCGTGAAGACGCGGTCGTAGAATGTGTCGATGTCAGACTGGCGCCGCTTGGCAGCCTCCGCAAGACGTCTGCAACCAGCAACAAGCACGCGTGCACATACGAGGGAGGGATAAGCAAAAAGAGTCAATTACCAATCGTGCTGAAAAGTCAGCTATGATGGTGCATACTGCATACTGCAACGGACCTGTCGTGCAGCTCAGCCAGCTCGTCGTCGCTCCAGTCCTGAACGCTCTCTGGGTACGGTAGGATCGAGAGGTACGGCTCGAAGAACGACGCGTCACCCTTGAGCATCTCGCGCACGACGAAGAGCGCGAGCACGGGGTCGTCGCGCGAGAACACGTCGCGGTTCGCCTCGAGAATCCCCTTGAGCTGCGGGTCCTGCCAGCAGCGCTGCTCAGAGATCACGAGCACCGCGGGGATCTGCAGCATCGGCTCGTCCGTGGCGATGTCTTGCAGTGCGACCACGCCACGATGGCCGTTCTCAGTCACTGCTGGCCATTGCAGCTTTGGAAACACAGCGCCGTTGGCTGCAAGCCACTGCGTTTGATGCAAAGAGAAGAGGGAAACAGCGTGGTGAGTGAGCGCTATGTGGTGTGCAGTGGCAGTAGCAGTGGCAGCGCACGTGTCGTTTACTGGACGCACTTCGAGGAAGCGCTGCTCTCGCTGCGTCTGCGAGCGCAGTGGTGGCGCTTCTTCAATTTGCTCTTGCTCCACCATCATCAACTGCTTCTTCTCACAAAAAAGGTTGCTCCATTGTGCAGTTGCGCGAATGTCGCTCCTACTTCGTGCAACATTCTCGGAGCCCTATCAGAAATGGGAGGGAGGGAGGAAAGCGCCAAACCCTAGCTTTTCTTCCTTTCAAACCTTAGGGTTTGTGTGATCTGGAGCAGTTCGAAGGACTGACGCATTTTGAAAAGAGAACGAGAGCAAAAGGCGCGAAAGCCAAGCCGGACTGACTCATTGCTTGATCGCCGAGGCGCCTGCAGAGATGGCCAAGACCATGCAGACGACGCCCACGGACCCGACAGTAGAGGCGATGCGACAGGATAGAGCAGCCGCATACGCAGCACGTCTAGCCCAAGCAAAAGCAGAGCAATGGGAAGCTCTAGCTAAAGCTAGAGCACATGCAGCAGCGCTACCACACGAAGCGGGGAATGGCCTGCTGCGTGACAACAAGTTCTACCTCTCGCGGACCATTTCGGTTGAGCGACGGCGCGAGCTGCGTGAGCTCATCCAGGTACAGATATATGCGTGCATCCACCGCGACGTCTCCATTCATTTGTCTTCGTTTGTATCTAATGGCTCGGGATGCATATGCTCTGCTTGTCTGTCTTGCGGAACAGAACAACGGCGGTGAGGTGCTCAATGTGATGGCGCGAGGTGCAGTGGAGCTCGTGGAGAACGAGTCGCTGAAGGCAGGTGAGGAGTGGGTGTCGGTAGACTTTATTTACAACACGGTGCGCGACCAGACCCTCCCGGACCCCAGGCAGTACATGGCTTCGGACTGGCAGTCGACGGCGCAGAATCGATCTGCTGCGATCGCGGGCCAGCCCAAGCGCCAAGGACGGATGATGTACACAGTGGAAGACGACGCAAAGATGTTCATGTTTCTCGAGGTGCGCTTGCCGTGTAGCGATGTGCAAAGAACACCCTTGCTCTCATTGTGAAGATCTAACTGTTCTTGGTCTGGTTCGTCTGTCTTTGGTAGAACTACTTCAAAGAGACACCGAAGTCGATGACGTCGTCTGTTCCGCTGAGCGTGTGGAAAATAGCGAAAAGAATCAATGTGCGATTGTGTGTCTCTCTGTTGCTTCCAATGCGGTTGGGCATCTCTATTTACTTCAATATTGCTGTATGTGTCGTACGCAGGTCGCGCCTCACACTGCCGACAGTATGCACGAGCACTACCGCAGGATCTTGGCGAAATACACGCCTCTTCAGCGCCGAAATGTCATGAAGAACGCTAAGGTAGTAGATTTGTTCTGTGTGTGATCGCCTCCCACAGTGTCTGAGTGCGTCCACTTTGCAACTTTATAGGACGAGGAAGATGCGCGCCAGCGAAGCGAACTAGCCGCGATAAATGCGAAACCCGCGAACCCAAAAGCGTCGACAAAGACCGCCACGACTGTTTCGCCAGCTAAAGAGAAGAAGAGGAGCGCGCCTGAGGTCACATCCGCAGAAGCTCAGGTCTCTGAAGCGACACCAGAGGAACCTCAAGCGACCAGGGAAGCGAACAATGTCAGCACTCCAGAGGACAACGTGCCGGAAGAAAAGAGTTCGGTCCCTATCGCTGAAGGTGGTGATAATGAAGCAAACGAGGAAGAAGAAGAAGAAGAGATCCAGAGGCGCGGCAAGAAACGAGCGCGAACAAGTGCGCCGGCGACAGCGGCTGAGCAGAAACCTGCATCGCCAAACAAGAACGAAGTCCCACGAAAAGAAACAGTTGCTGGCGCTGAAGACCCGCAGACGCCTGGAGCAGCTGCTGTTGCTACTGCTGCTGCTGCTCACTCTGAACCCGCGGACGATTCTGCCGATAGCAACAACGTCAGCAGTAAGGAGAAGAAGCCAGAGATGTCATCGAAGAAGCAGCAGAAGCAGAAGCTGGCACGAAAGGTGGCGTCGTCTCAACGAGATGATGAAGAAGACAAACCAGTTGCGAAGACGACTGAGCTCACAAAACCTGTTGCTGCAGCTGATACCAAAAAGAAGACTCGCAGCGGCTATCCACCTGCAAGCCCTCCTTCTCGTGAAGTAGGCACTGGAGGGATCTTTTTCCGCAGTCGCTGGGAGCAGTTGATCAATGACACGAGCAACAGAGAGCAGCTGCAGCAATACTTTACTCTGGCTCGCCCGAGAGAAGCCTCCACCGGTTCAGCTCCAGCTGTTCGTGGGAGAATCCTACGAAAGCCGACTCCAGGTGTCCGCGCAGCACTAGCTCATGCCAACAAAAACAACGGTGAGACGGCTT
>JAASFO010000940.1:0-11124 GCA_023333815.1 Globisporangium recalcitrans | reverse complement strand
TGCCGTGCGAGATCTGCAACCGCGCGGACGACCAGTTCTCGAACTTGATCCTCTGCGACGGCGTGGACTGCAAGCGCGAGTTCCACATGAATCGCCTGGTGCTGCCACTAGTGGCTGTTCCAGCAGGGGACTGGTTTTGCTTCGAATGCACGAGAGATCTGTCGTCCAGTCAAGCAGCTGAAGGCGAGCAGGAGAAACGAGGAGAGCAGACAAATGTCGCTCGGCGGACGAGGAGGATCTCAGTGCTTCAGCGGATGCTGCGGTGCTGTCACCAGGGAGCTCAGCGACGCCGCCAACGAGAATAGCGAAAAAGGAAAAGCAAAGATGCGCGATGGATCACTCAAGCGCCGATTAGAGTCGGAAGTCGAGCAACCAGATGCCGCCGCTGGACACGGGCGACGCCTGCTATAGTGTGAATGTATCGATCCATCCGTTCATTAGATTGCGGGTTTCGTACGAACGAGAGAAAGAGAGAGAGAATGTATCCTTCCACCTGCATGCAAGTTCAAGCACAATGTCTCACGTGTCGTACACAGAGCTGTCGGTCCTTGACAAGGGGCACTTCGATCCATGTCTAGCGTCCAAAACCAGCACTCACACCTGTGTTCCGTCCGTGTGATTGTTCGATTACAGAATGAAGAGCTTGGTGTTAATCATGCGCAACTGTCGCGTGTGTCCTCTTTGAGTTTGACAACCTTCCCATCAGAATGTCCGGAAGAGCAGGGAGAAAAAGAGTGAGAGTCCAACGCACCAGCAGAATTGTCTCCAGTCACACAACCTTTCGACACCCTACTCCTATCGTGTCAACCATTGCCCTGCAAAAGTGCGCGAAGGTCGCCATGTTGTGGCTCGGATTTGCCACAATCCAGATTCTGGGGCTGTAGACAAATTGGATTGAGTGCCTGCAGCACGTGAATCAGTCCGCTGAATCCTGATCGATCATCAGCGGAAAACTCGCTCAGCACACAAACTCACCCTGACACCAGCACCAACTCGTCCACCAAGAGACGCACAACCTACTCACACTGTTCATCCATTCATCCACAGCCTCACTTCCACATTTGCCACGCAAGGTCAAGAGCACCAGCACCAGCACTCCCACCAAGACCAAGCAACCACTCCAAAAAATGGTACAACTCGCCAAACTTCTCGCGGCAGGCGCCACGCTTGTCACGCTTGCACTCGCCACCGATTCAGCGACCGCCCACCCTGGAGAATCCCACGACCACGTCGAGACCGAAGCCCAGGTCGCACACCGCAAGCTCTTCCACGCGAACGCGCATCGATCACTCAAAGCCTGCGCCAATGCACCGCACTTCCGCAAGCTCAAGGAGCAAGCGATCGCACGACGCGCCGCCAAGGTGGAGCAGCTGCGCCAAGAGAAGCAAGCTGCTGGCACTCGCAACAGACGCCTCGACGCCTCGACGGTTCTCGCGCAGAGCCACAAGAGCAGCCTCACGGGGGTCACGACGAGCACGGACGCGGCCACGCTCTTCGGCTCGGACCCAAAGTGCGTGCTGCAGCCTGAGGTGACCGAGGGACCGTACTACGTCAAGGGCGAGCTCATCCGCAGCGACATCCGCGAGAACCAGGCAGGCATCGACCTCTACGTCGAGCTCCAGATCATCAACGTCAACACGTGCACGGCGGTCGAGAACCTCTACGTGGACTTCTGGCACTGCAACACCACGGGCGTCTACGCCGGCGTTGTCGCCAGCGGCAACGGGAACAGCGCCGACACCACGAACATCGACAAGACGTTCAACCGCGGACTCGCGCCGACCGATGCCAGCGGACTCGCGAACTTCGTCACGACGTTCCCGGGTCACTACACCGGTCGCACAACCCACATCCACGTTCTCGGCACGCACGACGGCACGGTCTTGGCGAACAACACGTACTCTGGGGGCTCAGTCTCCCACGTCGGCCAGGTTTTCTTTGACCAGGATCTGCTCACCGACGTCCAGGCGACGCCCACCTACGCCGCGAACACGCAGACGGTCACGACGAACGCCAAGGACTCGATCTTCTCGCAGTCGGCCGCCTCGGGCTTCGATCCGGTCCTCGAGTACGCGCTGCTGGGCGACTCGGTCGAAGACGGCATCTTCGCGTGGATCTCGATCGGCGTCGACATGACGATCTCCAAGTCGGTGTCAGCGGCTGCGACGCTCACGTCGAGCGGCGGGACTGCCACCAGCGGAGACACCTCTACGGGAGGCGGCGGCAATGCTCCGGGTGGTACGTCTACCACGGGCGGCGACTCTGGAACCAGCAGCAGCACCACGTCTCAGAGTCGAGTCGTTCGCAGTGTGAGCGCAGTCTTAGTGCTTGGCATCATGATTGTGAGTGCACTGCTTCTCCACTAAGCAGCTCTTGATGTTTGTAAGCTGCTTATCACAGATACTGCTCGAAACGATGAATGAGAAAGTGTCTGCTCAAGATCAATGCTCTTCGACTCTTTCGAAACAGTAACACTGCGCTCGCTTACCTATGAATGGAAACAATCCATAAATGAGCCAGATGAACACATTACTTACGGACATTGCTTCGATTCCTGGTCGAAGTCGAGGATAGCTGGCTTTTGGCGTCGCGAACTGTGTGTCAACAGCGACGTACTCGCCCACCTTCAAGTCGCTGTCGTTGTAGTTGGAGCCAACTCCCACAACCATGTCAGACACCTTTCTTCGGTCGGGATGGCTCGGATGAACCTCACGCCATGCTCGAGCTGAACGCCTGCAGTCGAGAAGAAGACCTCACTGGAAAACCACAGACACTAACAACTCCTCGACGTCCTTCCAATACAGTCTTTGATGCCTCGCATCTCATCGTGGTTCATATAGTGCAGAGATCTTCGACAAGCTGGATCGCCAACCTGCCTCCCTTCGCTTTGCACCAAGCTGTCAAGCGCCACATTCGCTTCAGATTCTCATGTCACTTTGCCGAGGTTCTTGATGAGTGACGCATCAGCAATTTGGTTGAAATTGCAGAAACCACAAATCTTTGACAAAGACAACAACAATGGGCAAGAAGGAGAAGAAACCTGTGAAGGCGGTCGCCACCACCACCACCACCACCAGCAGCAAGAAGAAGAAATACTCGGACGCCACGCGCACAGTGCCCACCTCCAGCACGCGCGCCACCACCGCTGCGGCGCTCTCGCCGCTTCTGCAGTTCGAGCCGAGCCGCAACGTGTTCAAAGTGAAGCACCTGCACGAGGAGCTCATCTACAAAGTGCCGCTCTTCTTCTCCAAGAGCGAGTGCAAGCAGGCGATGCAGTTCGCCAACCAGGAGGGCTTTGCGCGCGTGACCCAGCGCGCGACGCGCGAGTTCGCGTTCCGCGACAACGACCGCATTCTGCTGCGGGTCGAGGCTTTCGCGGACCTGCTCTGGCAGCGCATGCAGCGCCACGTGCCACCGATCTTCGAAGGCATGTACGCTGTGGGGCTCAACCCGGCGATCCGGTTCTACCGCTACGGCAAGGGCCAGCGGTTCGGCTGCCACGTGGACCAGAGCGACGTCGACCCCGTCACAGGTTACCACAGCCGCTTCACGGTGCTCGTGTACCTGAACGACTCGAGCGACTCGGAGTTGATTGGCGGCAACACGATCTTCTACGCGAACGAAGCCGGCGCGAAGAGAGAGGACGTGGTGCTCAGTGTCGCGCCGGAGACGGGTGCCGCGCTGGTGCACGGTCATGGAGACCGCTGCTTGCTGCACGAAGGCGCGCTGGTGGAGAACGGAGAGAAGTATTTACTGCGCACAGATGTCATGTACTCGCGTCTGCCGCCGCCGCCCAAAGGCGCTTCAGTCGAATGATCGGCTGGCTGGCTGTCTATAGGAATATGAGGCGTCGGCAAGCATTTGGTCTGGGTTAATGGAACGAAAGTGCGTTATGCTGCTTGGGTGTTTTGCTATCTGGCTGTATGGCTCTACGCGCTTGTGCAACCCGAGTCTTGGCAAGTCGCTGTGCTTTGGGGGTCTTGTGTAGCGAACAAGAGCCTAGTGGAGGTTGTTGGAAGCCAACTCGCGGAGTCTTCTAGCGAGCGCGTGGACGAACGGGTTGCTCTGTTGTTGCGCACGCAATACACACGACGTGGCAAGTTAGCATGAGAGACCAAGACACTCACAGCAGCAATAGAAATCACACACAATACCTCAATGTCGCCGATGATGTTGAGCACCTTGACCAGCACTTGCTGCACAGGACCAGCTGGGGCTCCCGCCGCCGTCTCGGCATTCGATAGATAGTGCACAAAGTGCAGCAAGAGCACGACGACCATGTTCTCGACCACGAAGCCCATGCTGTCGGCGTGGTACTCGACCACGCTCTGCACGTGGCTCGTGTCGCACTGGTGCTCGCGGCGGCGAGATAACAGCGACGCGCCGTCCTGGTCGCTCGGCGATGCAAGCGCTTGGAGAACCTGCTTGCTGGCTTCGAGCGCGCCAACTGCGACGTCAAAGCGCACGGTAAAGTCGCCCAGCGACGGCGCGTGGGTCCACAATGGGTCAGACGCTGCGAGGATGCGCGGGTCAAACGACGCCAGCGAAGGGAAGGTTGACGCCGCCGCCGAGGACGATGAGCCGTTCTGGTGGTGCTTGCGCGTGACCGCCAGAAGCGGCGTCTTGCCACCGAGCATGCCCGAGTTCTCGTCCACAGACTTCATCATGCGGTTCGCGCAGAACGCCACGCTGTTGCACAGGATCATCCGGGACGCGTACAGCTTCTCTTCGTCGAAGAGCGACAGGTGCAGCAAGCCCGAGCTGCCGCGCACGATCGCGTCGCAGCGATCCAGCAGCTTCTGCTCGCAGTCGGCGCAAGCAAACCGGCGAATGCTGTCGTCACGCTGCTCCATCGGGTTGCGCGGCACGGTCTTCGACCACCACACGTGCTCGTTGTCCGACATCTCGTCGCCGGTCTCATCGACAGGCAGCACCTCCGAGCCGTAGAACATAAACGCTTGCAGGATCAGCTGCGAGATCTTCTCCCACTTCACCGCCGTCAGCGTCTTCTCACACAGATCCACGAACTGGGTCACGTAGCGGAAGATGAACGTGACGTACGACACTTCTCGCAGCAAGTTCAAGCTTAGCTGTTGGTTCGGGCGGTCCACCTTAAGCACTGCAGTGAACAGCTTGCGGTTCTTGTTCACCAAGTGCAGCACCTGGCTTGCCAGCGTTCGGTTCTGCGGCAGCGACGCGCACAGAGCGCTCATCAATCGCACACTCGGGAGCCACTTGCGGTAGTACGCGCTCTCGGCTCGCTGGAACGCGATGCTGGACGCGCGCGACACCGAAGACGTGGCGTGCGGCAGAATGAACTTTGGACGCTGCGTTGGCAGGTTCCGTGCCTCGCTGACCACGCGCACGAGTCCTCCTTCTAGCAACGCCACCGCGCCGTCTTTGCTGTCCGCGACCTTCCCAAAGAGCGACAGGAAGCACTCGTACATGGTTCCGATCGTTGCTGCGTCGATCCCAGCGGGGAGCGACCGGCTCTTGACTGCGTCTTCGACAGACGAGCCGCGATCTAAAGCCGCGTCGATCTCGCAGAGCTTCCGGAAGATGCCGATGAAGTGCAATAAATACCCACGCTCTCGGAGAATCTGGATGATCGACGACGAACCTTCGAACGACACAATCGCTTCAAGCGCCGAGATCGCGAGCGCCATACTCAGCGGATCGTCACCGTCGCTTGCGTCGCGGCAGATCAAATCAACCACTTGGTTCGTGAGGAAGGAGAGGCGCTGACCGATGCCTGGAGCTCCGAGTCCCAGAGGGTTCAGTGACGCCTTGGGGTCGCCCGCTGGAAGCGCGTGCAGCACATTCACCACGCACGAGTAGAGCAACGTGCGCGAGTTCCGCGCAGCCACCGGGTTCCCCGTCGCGTTTCCGCTGCTGCAGATCGCTCGGAACACAAGCTCCAAGAACGCCAAGTTCTGTCGTTGCCGGCTTTCGTGCAAGCCCGTCGCTGGCTCGGCTGGTTGTCGGAGTTGCGAGAACAAAAGCAGCGCGATGCGCGACACGATCTCGAAAAGCTGCGCTGAAATGCTCGCCTTGTCCGTCAGCTTCCCCAGCACCGCCGACACGATGCCGCCCATCAACTCGATGCGGACTTCGAAAGACGCGACAGCGTCGAGCCCCTGCCACATCGCTGGCGTCTCCGCGTCTTGCACCCCTGGCAAAGCGAGGTAGTCGAGCACCACAACTTCAATCAGCTCACGGAGCGAGTTCAGAGCGTGGCTCTCGGCTGCGACGCGCTCCGAGTAGATGTTCCACTGGACCGCCCACTGGATGAACTTGTCCACACTCGAGCCGGAGAACCCAGCGCTAGAACCATTTTGGCTGGATCGGAATCGTTTGAACGAGTTCGAAGCAAAGTAGTCCACGGGACTGGCAGCGTTGAGATCCAACGACTGCAGCGACTGGCAAAAACGCTCAATGTCGATCTTGAGCCACTTGTAGTATCCATCGTCCACTGCGAGCGTCACTTGTTCCGCCAACGAGACCACGTGCTGGTGGTTTGGCACATCGGGCGGCGAAATGGCGAACGAGCTTTCATCGAGCAGCTGAAGCAACAGCATTTGGTTCTGCTGCGAGTAACCGTACTCTTCCGCGGACAACAGCAGACCCATGAGACGGTTCGTTTTCTTCATCTGAGGAGGCTCCTTGTGGAGCGCAATGTGGAGGTACACTGCGAGCGTCTTGAAGAACCAGCCGCGCATGCTCAGCTCTGCGATGGCTTCACTAGCGTTGCGTCGTCGTCGCACGTGGAAGACACTGCCGAAAAGCTCCACCTGGGTCGCAAAGTAATCGTGCGATGCGCTCTCGAGGATTCTCAGCACGAACGACGACGAAAAGTCCTGAGTCACCAGGTAATGCACGATCCGGTAGCAGCGCTCGGCGAGCTCGGGGCACTCGAGACCAAACTCAGCATTCGAGATGAGCGTAACCACAGCATCGAGTCCCGCCTTCACATATTCACCACGCTGGTCCAGCACGCCGAGCAGCAAGTGCGCGAGGTTTGGCGCCGGTTTCTTGAGGTTTTCCAGAAACAGATCCAGAATCGCTGCTCGAATGGATGGCGGAGCTGCTTCCTGAGGCAGCAGCTCGTAAGGAGACAAGATGCTGTTCTCGTGACGTTTGCGCTTCTTCGCCGACGACATCGTGACAAAGCTGTCGCCATCGAGATCTGGTTCATCGCTGCTTCCATTCTCGCTGCCTTCACCGTCACTCGAGTCGTCGTATACGTTCAGGAGACGGTTCATGTAGCCAAATACAATGTCGGAACTCGCTTTGCTGTCAAGCAGCAAGTCCACAAGATCCACGCCGCTCATTCGATTGCTGATCATGCGCAAGACGACAGCAGACAAGTGAGGAATGTGCGCAGACTTGCTGTACTTGATGTACTGGACGATGTTTACAAAGTCCGAGCGGTATCGGCACAGAATGGTGTGCAGCATCTCCACTTGCAATCGGTGCGAGAGTTGGCGGTTCAAGTCGGCGTTCACGAAGATCGCGTCCTTCTCCAGCACCAGCACGACAATCTCCAGCGCGTGCTGCACACATTGCTCGCGAAGCACACCAACCGCAGACGACTTCGTCAATTGGCTCCCACCACGTCGCTTGGTCGTGCTATCGCTAGCAAAGTTCAACGAACCGTGCGTGGCTTCGGTCTTCTTCTTCGCGATTTCGAGGCAGTAGAAGAACGCGTGCTCGAGGTGAACGTCGGCCGAGGCATTCTCCAGGCTCTCGACGCCGCCCTCGGACGACAGGATCAGTAGCAACTTCTCCAGCAGAGGGCTTCCAGAGAGGATGCGGGCGAGGATCTGGTGCGCCAAGCTTCCCTCGCTGGATGAGGACCCGGCATTGCGCAGGATCTTCTTGAAAATCGAGAGCGCGCCATTCACGAGTGCCCACTTCTCTTCTTCTTGCTCGTACTTCCGAAGATCGAACTTCAAAAACACGCGCTCCAGCAAGTACTCAAAGTAGTACTGGATCGCAGCAACGCGGCCGTCGCCTTCAAACGAGTTCCACGCATGCGGATTCTCAAACAACTCGTATAACAGAGTCACGAAGCCTCGTGTCGCTGGATACATTCGCGCCATCGACTCGTAGTGCTCCAGCTCGTAGCTGATATCTTGGTTCCCGTATCCTGAAGTGTCGCCGGTAGTACGCAAAATCTGGAGCGCGTCCACATGGCGCCACACAAACGGAGAGATCTCTGGCACGCGCGCAAAGATCGCCAGCGTTTTCATCAACGCTCCCTTGAGCGAACTTGGGATGCGGCACTGCAGGAACGCAACAAACGTTGGGATCGGTGACCAGTCGTGGTTGTGGAAGAAAATCAGCGCCAATTGGTGGTCGCGAATGACCGCTTGGATCACCAGCTGGATCATCTCCAGCGCTTCGAGCTCCTTTGGACGAATAAACCGTGGACCTGGCGTGTTGTTGAGGTTGCGTCGGCTGTCGAACGAGCCGTCCATCGCGCTTCCGTGGAGTCCAGGGAGCAAGCCCGCCGGTTTCTCTGCGTCCGTCAGCAAGCGCTGGTACTTGGCCATCACGCCAAAGAAATGCTCCCAATTCAAGATCGCTGGGTTCTGCTTCACGTGGTGGAACGCAAGTTGCGCACATTCTGGACCGCTCGCCGCCGCCGCAACCAGTCGCATGTAAGCAGCAAAGCACGCTGGGTTCTTGAACGCTGCGTCACGACAGGCGAGGAGGAACGCGTTGCAGCTCCCACCGCTGCCGCTGCTGTCGTGGTCGTTGTCAACCGAGTCGTTGTCGTGGTCGCCGTGGCTCAAATCTTCCGGTCGCCAGAAAGAGGTGCTGAACGTCACGTCGCGCGTGCACAAAGTCGTCGCAAACTCGATGATGTTCTCTAGACAGTCTCCGTTCCACGCAGCGACTTCCCCGCCGCTCTCGGACTGCATCGCTGACAGCGCTGCCTGGTCAGCCAGTGTCGGCACATCGATCATCAAGTTTGTCGAGTAGTTCACGAACAGGAGCTCGAAGCTGCGCTCAAAAATGTGGTACAGCAGCGGGTCGTGCTTGCGGTCTGGGAAGTACTTGAGCGAAATCTCCACCATGGTCGTGAACGCGCGCTCCTCGATCGCCTTCTTCACAACGTCCGGTCCCTGCTCAATCTCGTAAAACATGCTCGCACCCGCTGATCGAGGGCTGCTGCTTTCATCGACCGACGCCAGAAAGCCCGCCCACGCCAGCATCGCCACGCTCTGGAAAGACTTGTGCTCCCACTCTTGCTGGTAGAAGACTCCGTGAAGCTCGCGCACGATCGCAGCATGCTCACTGCTGCTCAGCACGTGTCCAGCAACGTTGTCCCCCGTCTCTCGATCCATTTTTTCGTTTTTCTAGACAGCAGAACAAACACATTTACGAAATGTCAGAGGCTACCACAAAGAAGGATCAACCCACACATCAGTGCGATAGGTATCAACTGATGCACGTACCTGCAGCAACACGTTGAAGAGCGCGACTTGAACCGTCGTCATGGTCTGAAGCATGCACGAGACCTGCTTCACCACACCCTCGGGGGACGTCCCTGCCAAAGACCCTCGTTCGAAGAGCTGCGAGAACGACGACAGGTTGACAATGTGCGGCGACACTTTCGCGACCGTTGTGTTCAAACGACCGCAGAGCGACTTCAAGAGCTCGGCGATCTTCTGGATTTCCTGTGGCGTCACGCGATAGCTCGATGCGACGAATACGACCGCATCGGCGATGAGGCAGTGCCAGTAGCTCGCAGATTGCTCGACATGCGGGATCTGCAGGAGCTTTGGCAGCTGCTCGTCGTACGCTGCGATGAGCTTTGGCAGGAGCTGCTTCGAAATGAGTTTGTTCGTGACTGTAATCAACAACAAACAAAACACACATAGATAGGCATGCGTCAGTGCCACAAGTTCGCCTCAAAAGAGCACATCTAGTCATGCAAGGAGCAAGATACGTTTCACCAAGGCAAAAGACGTACACGAGATCACAAACTGGCGGCGTTTCGCGTCCATGCGGTCGTCAAAGCGCAGTCGTAGCAGCTCCTTGATCAAGTTCAGCTTGTGCTCGGTCTCGGAGATCAGAAAGTGGCGCGCAGCGGCCGGGATCGAGCCCGCGATCGAGCCGGCGGGCAGCTGGTCGTCGCGCTCGATCCATTCACGGCGCTGCGCATCGCTCGCCAAGTACCAGAACTCAAAGCAGAGCGCTTCGCTGACGTGGAACTCGTCGCTGAGCTTGACGATCTCCTGCTGGATGACCGCCGACACGTCGATGCTCTTCCCGGCGACCTTGACTTTGTTGGCTTGCAGCGCTGCGCGCTCCTGCTGCTGCGGCGGGTCCCACTGCAGCGCGGCGAGCAGCTCGTCCTCGTGGCGCTGCAGCAGCGTCGCATAGTGCTGCACGTCGTCGTCGTGCATCGTCTGGTTCGCGAACGAGCGCAGCTGCTGGTGCAGCTGGCGGAACACGAGCGCCGGGGGCGTCGCCATCTCCAGCGAGTCGCTCATGCTGCTTGCTCTCCTTTCCTCCTGCCTTCTAACTTGCTTTCAATATTCAGTTGGGCAGGACGATGAGGACTGGCTAAAAGGGAGCGAGCACGCGAACGAACATAGCAGGAGGATCACGGTACATGCGTACTTAATCGACTATGAATCACAGACTCAATTGTTGGACTGCAAAAGAACGCGCTGAGCATCACCATCTGGATTGTGGTGATAGGCAATCGCTTTAGGCAGGGATCTGCTGTTTTGTGGATCAGAAATCTGGCGCGCTCCACATAGCGGTCCAGAACCGTTGAAGCTCTTCTTTCTCAGCAAGCTCCCATTTCACACACAAGCAATTCGCCATCAACATGAGCGAGAAGATGCTCGCACCACCAGCGAGGACATGGCGGGTATGGCGAGCGCGCACTGGGCTACTCGCGCTCTTGCTTGTGTGCGCTCTAGCAGTAGCGGCGCGTCCTGTCTCGGGCGACACGAGCGCCGACGACACGAGCGCCGACGACGCAGCGACCTTTGTGATCGACGCGAGCACGATGCTCAAGGATGTGTTCAAGGTGCCAGCAGTTTCTGTCCGGCACCTGCTGTCTTCAAGAACGCTCACCATACATGTATGTGCACGTGTTTA
>JAASFO010000094.1:0-42777 GCA_023333815.1 Globisporangium recalcitrans | reverse complement strand
CGACGCTCAGTGTGATCGGAGCTCTCCTGTCCAGCTGCTGTCCGACCTGCACGAGCAGCGCAACCGACGGCGTCTGCGCAATCGCAGCCCTGGCGCCATCACCATTGAAACCGCCCGCTGTGCCAGTGCTGTCGCCGAACTGCCTGCGCTTCTTGAGCTTGAGCGTCTCGTCCTGCTGCTTCCGCATCTGCCGTTCGCGCCGCCATTCCCGCCAGCTCCACATGCGTCCGCTCGCCGCGTCCAAGTTCTCGATTCGCTTTTTGTCTCTGCCAAAAGACAAAAAAGTGTTGATGCCAGAAAAGCAATCTGGTCAGCTAGGTTCGCTTGAACCCACATTTGCAAAATTCGAGCATAGATTCGAGCATAATCCACAAAAGAGACTGATCAGCACAAATAAAGGCAGCAGCTGCTGTGACAAGCTGGGTGTGCTCATTGTATACAGTTTGGTGACTTTTCTGCGCTTTGCAGTATAGCTGGATACAAATGGGAGGGAAAATGACTTCTTCGGACCAAATACAAACCGAACACCACGCTTCGTCGGCACAAAGCAACACGCGTATTACCCGAAAGCGCCACTCGCAGCGCGACACCACCAACAAGTACTCTAAAGCGCCTCATTTTCGCATGTGGACTCGGTCGTCTTTGACTCGTTCTCCAAGCAGCTCATCCCCGCCGAGACGCTGCTGCCGGACGTGCGCGCGCGACTGGAGAAAGTGAATGCGACCATCGCGAAAGAAGAGAAGAGCATCAAGGTCATCAAGCAGCACGTGGAGAACTTCGCGGCGCGCAAATTGCAGCAGAGCGTCCGGGATTTTCAAAAGCGCCAGCGCTGGAAGCGTCTGTGGAGCGATTTCAAGAGCGACGTGCAACTTGCTGCAGCGGTGGAGATCCAGGCGTTCTATCGGATGCTGCAGGCGAAGCGAGCGCGCTGGTTCCTCGCAGAACTGCGTCGGAATCACCGAAAAGAGCAAGCTGCAAGGACGATTTATCGCTTTTTCCAGAGCGTTTGCGTCGTCCGGCAAGCCGATGCAGAGAAGCTGGTTCGCGAAGCCCGCAGAAAAGCTCAAGCGAGGAAAATGGACGCGGTCGTACTGCTTGAGCGGATTTTTTCACGGATATTGTGTCGAATGGCGTTACTGGAATGGCGAGAGACGCAGCGCCAGACCACTGCTCGCGAGCAATTGAAGACCACGGTTGGCGGATTCTCCTTGTTGTCGCATTGGTGAACACTCTCGTATCGAGCTCTCGTTGCAAAGATGCGCTGCTCTGCCACTAACAATGTTTGCTTGGCGTTCTTGTCTGGCTCAGCCGTGGACGCGCGAGATGTACATTAGCCCGGCTTTCGACAAGTCCCTTCATGAGCGGCAGTCGAAAGCTGCATCTGCGCTCAAACTAGAGGTCGCTGAGCGAGTACAGCCTGCGAGCACGCCTCGACCGCCGAGCCCCGCTGTCGAAGACTCGCTGAAAGATCAGATCCGAGACCACCTAGAAAAGGATGTGCTGATGCTGCCGATTCAGAACACAGAGCTCTCTGCAGTCGAAGTGCTCTTCAAGGCGGCGTTCCTTGCGTGCGACCAAGTCTCGAGTATCAGCACCACAAGCTTCGACGCTTTTCTTGACTCGCTGGTGGCGTTTCAAGTCAAAGGCGATTCGCTTACACTGAGACAGCTCATCCGAGAAAGAGTGAGCCAAGCAGATCGCCGATGGCTATGCCACATCACTCAAAGTCCTGGGAGTGAAGAGCGCAGCGGATCTAGTGGTGCGCAGAGAAAATGTGCTTGCCCCAACTCTAATGGTCTGACCTTTCCTTTCCGGACAGCTCATCCTGATTTACTTGGAAATGCTGAACAGGTTCAACCCAGACTGGTCGATTCTACACTTGATCCGCCAATTGCCGCGAAAGTGAGGGAGTTGCTTGCTGGAGTATCGACTCGAGTCATGGAACCTGAGACTGCAAGAAGAACGGCTTCGTCGAGATCGCGGGTACCAAAGAAGATCATGGCAGCTCTTTTAGAACCTCACAATACTCCCAGATCCACAGCTCAGCTATCGCCGTTGGTCCGGCAAGGTCGAGTCGCGATCAGCACGCTTGCGAACGACGAAGTCGACAGAGTGAAGATCCCGTTTTGAGAACAACCAACATCAACGACATTCTACGTCGAAGGAAAAAGTTCAGCCAGAGAGCGTGGAGTCGAGCACCGCTTCCAAAATGAGAAGGCGGTTGTGCTCCTCACTCGGGTGATAGTGAGCGTGCGAGCCGTGGGGATGATCATCATCATGGCTGGAAACATGCGGAGCCACCTCTTGGATTCGCGCGCGAAGACGGCCGTGAATGCGCTGGAGAACGACTTTCACGCTGCTGTGGTCGTCAGAGCGTATCCCCGTCCGGTTTTCCTGTTGGGTGAATGACAGGGTTTGATATCTGAGCAACCCACCGCATGCAACGAACGAACGAGAAGAATGAGAAAGCGAAGTACCTTGTCCCGGATGAAGAGAAACCGAAGCAAGCTCGAGCAGCTGGCGATGAGGTCGGCTTGCAGCACCAAGTCCCGCTCGCTCGCCTGAAGGAGCACGTCGCGGAGTAGCTCACCAATCGCTCGAGTCGCGAAGGCTGAAGAGGCGGTTTCCATTTCCGATGCGAGCGCGCAGACGAAGAATGGGGTTGTGAGTTTGGGTTTGGAATGCATAGTGAGATGCAAAAAAGCAAAGACAACGTACGTGATGTCGGGTTTGCGTCCAGCGAGGACCACGCTCGGACGGTGCTGGCTCTAGCTTCATCGACAAACACGGCGCCGACATTCGCGTACGGACACTTGAGGATCAAGCTCCTCAGCAGATAAAACCTGGTTACAGCCAAGAGCACAGTCGCATCGACGATTGATGTCAGCATGAAGAGCTCTGGATCAGATCCACCTGGAAGAAGACAAGTCCCACCGCCTTACCTGTCATTGACGACCACTTTCGCGAAAAGCGATCGAAGTGATGCAAGCGCGAACGAGCGGTCGGACTGCTCGGGACAGGAGACAATGGCATTGGTGACCAACTGGATGAGCGGCGTCAGCCAGTCTCGTTTCAGGAACGCTATCAGCAGCAAACGCTCCATAGTCAGTCAATCAATCCCAGTTTGCCACATATGCATCGTGCAGCATGTCCTGGGTTCTTGCGCACAAACCTGCGCATTTCTCTTTGAAAGAGGGGGGATCTCTCTCATCACTGCTGTCGCCAGTGGAATGACACGGAACCGTCGAGTCTGGTACAAAGTGCAGCACTCTGGATAGCAGCTGGATTCCACGGAGGCGCATCTGATACCGTCCATCAAGCAAACAAGGGAGGAATCTCTTAGATGAGAGTGGAACTCGACTGACACAGTTCAATATCGGCGTACCTGCAGACTCTCTTCTGCTTGCAGCAGCGCCTGGATCGACGGCGCGATGCTGAAAAGCCACGAAAATGGAGAAACCACCGCAGCGAGCGGTGGCGACTGTAGAACGAACGACGACTCGCTCTTCTCTAGTTCAACCAGCAGTACGTAGGCAAAGTCTCGGATCCCGTTCGCTGACCACGACGCGAACTCGTACTCTTGACCGGTCTCCGTGACGAAATACTCGAACTCGGTGAGGTTCCACGACGCCGCAGTTGTTTGCGTGATGAGTTTGCTTTCACCATCCTCGTCTTCATCTTCGTCTTCGTCGCCAGAGCCAGACTCGTCGTCGCTCGCCCAGTCTAAGCTTGGAAGCAGCATGCGGCGGCATTCACTCAGATCCTCGCGAAACCTGCACGTGGAGAAGATCGTCTCGAGAGCCACGCCACAGCCCAGAATGCGCTTCGTCAGCCTCAATCGGAGCGTCGAGGTAGTAGATAAGCCACCAGAGTCCTGCATAATCTGCGCATCGCTGTCCAGCAGGAACAGCAAGAACGCCACGCAAACAGCTCGCTAACCAACCAAAACAAAATATACCCAGACATGCCAATAATCAGTTCACGATCAAGGGAATGCACACCCACAGCGTATGCAAGTGTTGCACCTCTCTCGTAGACTCCTGCGCGCCACTGCCAATTGCCTCCCATTGCTTTTGCTGCTGGTTCTCTGCTGACGGCAGCAGCGGTTCTGCAAACTCGAGGCAGAGCTCGATCGCTTGCAAGACCGTCAGGTGCTGCGCGCGGGACTGCTCTTCCTGACGACTCCCATCGTCATCCTCATATTCGCCACCACCAGCGTCTTGCTTAGCGAATCGGAATACGTGACGCAGCACCGTCGCGAACGCGTCTTCGAGGAACCGCGAGCGCTTGCGCTTGATGTCGTCAAGTGCTGCAACCAGAAAAGCAGCATAACGGTGTCAGCACTGTGCAGACACCGACAACAGCAACCGCGAGCGGCTCTTTCACACACGCACCTGCGTGGATCTCTGCGAGCTGCGCGCGGACGCCCTCAATGCGGCTCGCTGTGCGCAGCGTCTGCAGCGCAGTCATCAGCTCATCGCGCGCCATGCTTGATCGAGAGCTTTGCGGTTGAACGATGAATGCCATGATGGCGCTCAAATCATTGCAGTTGTATCGAATTGTCACTATTGGTGGAAAGTAGTGTGCTTTGATTCTTATTAGCCAATTAATGATCTGCTTGGAGTGCCAACAGGTCACAACCTGCACAGAATACTCAAAGATACTCTTCGCGTCATTCCAAGCATCTGTCGTTCTTCGCCAAGCACTGCTTGAGATGACGCGAGCCGTGAGAGACGGGAGAAGCGGCAGGAGGGAGGTGGAGAAGGCGACTTCGCTGCTGGTTTCCAGACTGATATGTGAATAGAATTGTTGTCGTTATGAGAGCTTGTATTGTGTGTTTCCTTGTGCGACAGAATGTGACGATTTGCCAGCAGTAAACGTTTGGACTCACTTGCGATCCAATCTCAACGCATGCTCAGACACCGTGTGGCAAGCGAGGAATACATAAGCATCGACCTGGCGTTTCTGTGAGCAGCCAAAACACTGCAGAGTACTCAAGTCAAAAAGATAGATTACAAAAACATCGCTGTCACTCGGAATTCTGCTGGAATCAAGTCGCAAACTGCTTTCTCTAGCTACACGGTCGTGAATCCGTACGACTCAGTGTCGAGGATCGCCAGCAGCACCGTCCGTAACTCGTCTTTCGATCGATACATCGGGATGTCCAGTCGGTTAAAGCATGCGTGGCTCGAAATGTAGGGTGTCGTGCTGTACGGGACATCTCTCAGCGAAAATGGACACAATCGTCCATCATAGCTGGTCAGTCCGGCAAAGCCCGCGAGCGGCACTCGTGAAGACCCCGTCGCAAACATCAGCAAGCGGCGACGTGTCTCGTTCGGCATCTCGCGCACCACCTCCCAGAACCACGCGAGCACGCCGTTCCACTTCAAATTGCTAGAGTGTTTCGAGTTCGCCTCCCAGTCGTCCACGTCGACCTCTTGCGTCCCGCAGAGCAGGTAGTCAAACTCCTCGGCGTCAAAGAGCATGAGAAGCTCCTGCGGGATCACCTCGTAGAGTCCTTTGAGCAGCATGCCCAGCTGACCGGAGACGCTCTCAAACACCAGGTAGTGGAACTTGCGCTCCAGGTACTCGTGCTTGTTGGCGTCCGTGACGTCAACGCTGTGACCACTTGGGATCAAGTCGACGGTGATGATCTCGTCCCCTCGCTTCACCGTCACGCTAAAGTCCAGCCCCAAGCTCCCCACTCCGTCGTTCTCTCGCAGCCACACCAGACTCCGGTACGCCTCCGGATCCAAGTACTCCAGATCGCTGAACGTCACAGGGATACCCAAGACGATCTTAATCAGCGGCAGCGACAGGTGGAACCCCCACACACCTCCTTCCAACAGAGCGCGTCCGATCAACCGCCCAGCGGCAAAGTAGTACGCCAGATGCTCTTCCTCCCCAATGTCGAATGCAGAGTTGGGGTTGAGGTAGTAGCTCTGCTCGCTCTTGTTCGTGCATACGAACACGCGCAGCTGCTCCGCCAGCAACAGCTCGTTCACCTGCAAGAACCACTCGCGGTGCACGCCACCCGCGTCCACGCCGCTCTCGTCCAGGAAGTTCACGCGCATGAACGACCGCATGTGCTGCTTGTCCACACAGCTGACGTGGTCAATGGACTCTTCCAGCACAAAGTTGCGATGCACCGACAGTTTGATGAACTCGTGCTCGACCGGAGCGATCAGCGAGGACGAGCTCACGACAAAGTGCGCGTACTTTGTGGGAAAGTCTCTGGCGGCGAGCGCCACGATCTCCTTTGCGCTCGTGCTCAAGCTGAGATCTGGTACTACGAAGTCCACCTCGGAGACGGAGACGACGTTGATCGTATACGCTCCTTCCGTCATGGGGTTGACGAGCCTGGTTGCTTTCTCCGACTCTCTGTCGTCTGAGCTGGGATTTGCATCCGCATTTGCATTGGCAACCTCGCTGGCTGGTTCTTGACACTGCGCAAGGCTCTCGTGCTCGTCGTCAATCAACGTGTCGACAGCAAGTTGGTCGTTTGCATTGTCGTCAGCAGCAGAACTGGACTCGGAGCGGGCAAGCACAACCACGTACCCAGGTTGCTGAGACTCGACACCACCACCCACGCCAGCCGACTCGGATCCGACAGAGCCTCGGTACCAAAACATGTTGCCATCGACATCCACTTTGCGCATCCACTGCTTGCGCTTGCTGCACATTCATTTATCCGAATCCCAGCCAACCAACGCAACCATTGAGTTATTATCGTGGTCAGCACTAGTCCCAGCATTCGTCAAATACAGCTCCGCAAGTATCAGTATGCTGCACCACGACCTACCTCACTCGGAGCTGGAGCGTGGACTTGGTGGACGGAGTCGCCGCCACTTCGTTCGTACTGCTCGTCTTGTCCTTCACATCGTGACGTTGAGCTGATTTCTCCGGACTCTCGTGCTCCAGTAGTGGCAGCAGCTTCTCCCCGCAGAGCGTGCAGAATGCATAGCGCCGAAAGTTCTCGAACTCGCAACCTGGGCAGACGCGAAACCCCGCCGCTGCTTCTCTGGTGGTAGAATGCACGAAGTAGCACACACACATGCACATCCCTCGCTGGTGAGTTAATGACCACACTCGCACATCGTGCATAAAGGCGTAACAGCACGACTGTAAAGCTCTATCGCTTCGTATGCATACGTACCGTGTTGCCGCGGTCACGCGGTGCTCGACTGACTCGCCACTGGCATAGACATGCACGACGCAGCCACGTGCATCAGCAGTCGACACAGATAAGTAAAGCGTCAGTGGTACACGCATGCAAGTGCACAAAGAGAGAGAGAGAGAGACTGGACAACGTACGCCAGCAGCGGCGTGTGCAGGTCGAAGCCCTTCTTCCTCCACCACGAGAGGAACGTGGCCACGAAGAGCACGAAGAGCCCCAGCAGCGGTGTCAGCAGCAGCACGAGCGAGATCGCGTCCACCATCGGCAGAACGAGCAAGAGAGCGTCGGGCACCCTGTGTCTGTGACTGCGCGAAGTGTTTATTGCTTGCTGGGAGGAGCGAAAAGAGCGAGCGAGCGCACGAGCGTCATCACACACGGATAGATAGACAATGGCTGCTTTGGAGCAGATCATTGTGCACTTCACACACAAACCTCATCTTTTGGACGTAAACAAATTTGGCAGGTTTTCTCAGATGGATGTCAGAAAGGGACAAACGCAATCGACTGGTTTCATTGCAAACGAGTTCGTCACTCCTGTCGGTCTCGGTCGAGTCTCAAGCGAGCTTCCGTTGCAGGTGATATATGGCATGCAGTCAGCATGCTGCACCTTGTTGAGCCACTACTGAATGAGGTTTGTTTTGGCTTGGTGATGCTTCCTACGCAGCAAGCGCTTTTCAGCGTCAGACGAAACCCAGTGCGATCGGAGCGTCTCAAGGTACCGGAACGAAGCAGCGATCATGTCGGAGATGGTCTCGGAGATGCAGAAGCCACACCACTCGGTGCTCCTTGGCTTGACGAAAATCCGCTTGGCGCAGTTTCGAAGCGCGTATGTGACGAAGATCGATTTCTACGCGTGCATGGCTCTTTCGGGCGAGAGGTTCAACATCAAGGGCAACATCGGGCTTGAGCGTCTGCGAAACATGAACACTGGATTCCTTACATTGCAGTATCACGTGCAGATGTATCACGGCGTGTTCATCCCCGACGACTCGTACATGACGAGCGACACACTGGCTCCCGAATGGATGGACTCGCTCCGTGTCTCGTTCCACAAGCAGACCCGCGCGAGCGCAATTCGGAATGAACACCTCGGCGAAGAAGATGGAGAGATTGGAGAAGACGGAGGTAGTCCACGAAACAGTCACCAAAGAACCGGTTTGGAAAACCAGGCAAGCAGTACCCGAGTCAATCCAGCTATCCGCAAAGCCACACAAGATCCTCGACTTCACTCTCAAACTCAGACAACGGGGAGATGGACGAGGAGCTCGAGGAAATGATCGACCGAGCAAACCAGGATCAGCAGCAGACGCAACTTCGGAAACAAGTGGCGCTTGCTTCTCCGTCAGCGCCGCGTGATCGAAATCATTGCGATGGACATGGAGCTGTCGAAGCTGAAGAGCCAAGCGAGGAGAATGTAGCCAACACCGACACCCACGCACATCCCATTCCCGAGCTGAAGCACGGACTTCTTCCGATCACGAAAATGCCGTCGCGTTTCAATCCGCAAATCTCGAGCCTGCTAAAGAAAGCGGTGCTGTCGCCGCGCTCGGCGTTCGCTGACGTTGCACTCACCAGTGGTCGGAGCGACAAAGCGTCTCTGCAGTCTCAATCGCCACTCTCTCTACGCAATGTGTGACGGCTCTGGCGCCTCTTGATGCTGTTCAGCGAAGCGCACAACCTCCAATCGCGCGAGCACTCATTTTGTTGCTGGGAGTGCCACTACACACCCTTCGCCCAGAAACGTTCGGCTGTGGAGCGCAACATCACTTCCACTACCTCCACACAAGTGCACTTCACGTGCACTCACAAGTTCTTCGTCGCGGGCTCAACGTCCGTGATGCAGGCATTTTCGAAAAACAACCCACGCATCTCGCTGCATCTGCGCAACGACATGTACGCGTCGACACGCTCGCGCTCCAAAGGCAAGTTCTCCTGCCAGATCAACCTCTCACCGCTGCTGCAGACGCCGAGCTTTGAGACGACGATCGACATCGCCCCGACGAACCCTGAGGATGCGACGCTGATCACGCCTCGCGAAGCAGCAGTGATCGCCAGAGCTGCGCCATACATGTCGGTCGCAGTCCACTTATCGCAGCTGGCGCTTGATCCTGACGACGCCACGCTCACGGGCGGCTTTCTCTAGCTCTCGTCGACAAAAGAAGGGTTGCAGGTGCTGCGAAAGATATCCTGAGAAGGGAAGGGAAATGACAATCGGTCAGAGAAACCAGCCACATCAACAGCAATGATCCGGCATTCATGCGCTTCGATTATAGGCACTCGATTGCGCTTCAGCTACCTAACACACAAAACAAAACCGGCCGCCAAACTCTGCTTCACCATGCAGACTGACGGATCTTCCAAAAAAGGCTCACGTTGCTAAATGTCTGCGGTCGGGACAGTGGCTTGGTAATTCGTGAGCGACGCATTCGAATTGGAGATCGAGAGACGATCCGCAAATCCACCATCAGGGATGTATTCGTACGCTAGAGTATCGGAGGCAACAAAGGAGCGTCAAGACCAAGTACAGGCACACATTCGACAGCAGACAAAGGCAACGCGTACCGGCGTAGGTGTCAATGAAGTCCTCTTTCGACTGGACAATCACCACCGTGACGACAAGCTGAATCATAAAAATCGCGCCATCGAGCGCGCTTGCGACGATGCTGGCAGCTTCTCTCTCGCCATTGTCTTGCGCAATCAGCCCCTGCAGACCAATAACAAACATGATCTTCCTCGCTCAGTCAAACCAACGCATTCACAGCAGCTGGGCACGAGAATCAGCCTCTATTCGCCAACGCACCCAGTACAACGCGTCTTCGAACGTGAGTCCGAGCACCAGCAGTGACGATCCGACAACGTAGCCAATCTGTATTGACATTTGCGTCGCGCATCCAACCCAAGACACAAAATGCATCCACTCAGCATCACCATCGACACGATCTACCAACTGCAACATACCGCATACGCCGATGGCGACTTGTTGAGCAGCACGACGGTCGAGAACGCGTACACAATCAACACGCCCGCAGTCACGAACGCATTGAAGCCCACATACGGCGTCTCCAGCAGGAACAGCGTCGTCAGGAACAGCGCGCACGAGAGGATCTGCAGCTCATAGAGAACAGCGCGAAGGTCAGTGCATGGAGGCGCACCATGCAGTAAATCGGACGCACACGCACCAGGTTCGCCAGCAGCGCGGCGTTCAGCAGCTTCTTCCGACGCGCGAACGACACCATCCTCCTCCTCTTGCTTTCCTCTCTCTCTCTCTCTCTCTCTCTCTCTTTTTCTCTCACGTCACAGATTGTAGACGCTCACTTGGTTTTCCTATTGGATTTAGTATGGCACTTTGTATTGGACTCTGTCTGCATCCACAAGCAAATTCTTTTGACTCTGAAGGAGTGATGGTGAGAGAAAGGTATTGTTGTGTCTTGTGTCGAACACTGTAGGCGCGCTTTGTGACTGCTCATGATGTTGAAGAACGAGTCGAGGTTCTTTTCTGTCGCTTCGTTATCATGCAGAGATGGTGACGCGAGCGCGTGTCCTGAGGTTTTTTCCCCATCATCCCGATTCTGCAAGAGCAGTCTTGCTTCGTCCAAAACCAGATAATCATACATCAAACAGAGACGCGCAACCTCAAAACATGTCCTGGCAATCGTATTTGGTCAGTAGGAAAAAGCCGGAGATGCTGCGAGATGATATGTGCTTGGTTTGCTGGACTGCGCGTTTTGTTGATTGGGGTGAGTTCTAGTGTTGCGCAAGCAAAGCTTGCAAGATCCTCACTGGCTACGCTCACAAAACAAACAGAAACGCACACTTCACTTCAGACTTGTCGAGCACGTCAAAGCGCAACTCGCCAAAGATCCCGCACGTCAACTCTCTCTCTCTCTCTCTCTCTCCATCGAGCTCCACACCACACTCCACAACACATCCATTCGCATGCGCGCCTTCCGGTCCTCGACGTTCGCGACCTCCGCGGCGGCGTCCGCGGTCTCGTCGTCGCTCTCGGCCGGCAGCGGCAGCGCGTCGCTCGAGTCCATGAAGCGCATCAAGGCACTCGCGCAACGGCCACAGACCGGCGTGTCGCTGCAGGACCTCCTGGACTTTGGCACGAACTGCACGCCGCAGAAGCTCATCAAGTCGGCCAACTTCCTGCAGTACGAGCTCCCTGTGCGGTACGCGCATCGCGTGAAGAACCTGGAAGACCTGCCACATGGGCTGAGCGACATGCCGTCGGTCAAGCAGGTGCGGAATTGGTACATCCACTCGGTCGAAGAGCTGCTCGCGTTCCCGAAAGTAGAGACCCACGCCGACGAGCTGAGATTTCGCTCGTTGATTGAGAGCATCAAGGCAAGACACAATGGGACGCTCTACACGATGGCGAAGGGCGTGCACGAGCTCAAGATGGAGCTCTTCCGGTCGTTCACGGCGAAGACGACGAATGGCGGAAACGTGCTGCGGCAAGATATCGGCGAGCGCTACCTACGATCACAGGAGTTTGCTGACCTCGCGGATCTGCATTCGTTCCTCGATGCGTTCTATATGTCTCGTATCGGCATCCGAATGCTCATGAGTCAACACATTGCGCTGCACGAAGAGGAAGAAGGCTGGGTTGGCTGTATCTGCGAAACGACGTCCCCCGCGGAGATTGCATTGGCGGCCGTGGACACGGCAAGACATATGTGCATCCGACAGTACGGTGACGCGCCGGAGGTCGAGCTGCTCGGCCACACGGACTTTTCCATGCCGTTTGTGCCGAGCCACCTGCACCATATGCTCTTTGAAGTGATCAAGAACTCGATGCGCGCGGTGGTCGAGTTCCACGGCGTGGACAACGAGATGCCGCCGATCAAGATCGTGATCGCGGACGGCGAAGACAACGAAGACGTGTCGATCAAGATCTCGGACGAAGGCGGCGGCATCCCGCGCTCGTCGATCCCGCGCATCTGGTCGTACCTCTACACCACCGCGGACTCGGAGGCGTTTGAGCGCCTGGAAGCCCCGAATGACTTTGGTGGCGACTCGCCGCTCGCGGGACTCGGCTACGGGTTGCCGATCAGTCGTCTTTTTGCGCGGTATTTCGGTGGCGACCTGCAGGTGATCTCGATGGAAGGCTACGGCACGGACGCGTATCTGCACTTGAAGCGCGTGGGCGACGCGTCTGAGCCACTGCCGTAGGGTGGTTGTCTGTGTCGAAGAATCGCACACGTACGGATTCGTTCCTCTCCTGCATACAGATGCTTGTCTATCTACATGTGCGCGCATGCGAAAAGAAGCGATGTAGCTTCCGTAGTGTGACATCAGATGCGCTTGGACGAAAGGAAAAGAGAAGGAAAAATATGAATCCAATTGACTTATTTTATCATCATCAAGCGCAAAACTCAAACGACTGGACATTGGCACAGAGCCTCATCATGTGCGATGGTCGTCCTGCTGCTGAACGCTGCTCCTGGGTCGCATCATCTGCGATCGCGTCTGCAGTTTGCTCAGCGCAGTGGCGCGTCCGCTCAGAACAGTTCCCCCGTTGCTAGATGCCATCGTGGGGCTGTTGTTACCACTGTGCGAAGCAGCTGCACTGGCGAGATGGCTCTGAGCTCTGCCTGGTCTCACTTCCCCGTGCAGTTTGTGGACCTGCAGCGGGGCTAGCTTTGCCTGAGACTTTGGTCGATCGGACGTCGGATCCAGAGAAACCAACGGATCCAAATCGATGCCGCCTCCTCCACCACCGGCGGAGTTGTGTCGCTTGAACAAATGACTGCCGCCCCCAGGATGCATCAGCGAACCTACTGTTGTGGTTGGCGAAGGTGCCCCCGTGACGTATCGATGTCCAACGACCACCGCAGCGTTCTTCTTCTCGCTCTCCACTTTCCAAGTTTCCAGCTGCCGCAGGATCTCTCCAAATGTTTCTTCGCTGACAAACTGTTTCCGCAGCGTTGCTCGCGAGCAGCAGGCGTCGATACGCTTCAGAGAGCTCGGCGGCAGCTTTCGCACCGGCTTCTTCCTTGAGCATCTCTCTCTGGCGGATGCGCATTTCCACTTTCGCCTTCATGTCGTCCGGGATCGTGAACGGTTGCAAGTCGGTGTACGGACCTCCATTTCCACCACTTCGAAGCGATCCTTCGCGCCGATGCATGTGGTTCTGGAGCGAAAGCTTGTCGTCCGAGGTGTGAAACGTGAACCCACTTGTCGGTGTCCCCTGCATCGCTGCGAGCGCGCGTGGGATCTCGTCCAGTTTCAGGCTCAGCTCGGTGAAGCGGCTGTTGAAATCGTCTCGCTGGTTGTCTACTTTCTGCAAACACCACATAAATGAGAGTCGAATCAATCAACACGCCAACGCTTTCAAATGACAACCCACACAGAAACGGTGATTCTTACCTCGTGCACATCGTCGACTCGCCCGTGCTCTTCTGTTAGAGAGGACGAGAGCCACGACAAATTGCTCTTCTGGTGGCTCATCTCGCTCTGGAACAGGTCCATGACGCTCGCGTACTCGCTCAGCTGGGACGACATGATCTCCACTTTCGCCTGCACGCACGACACCTCGCCACGCACGTCCTTGCTGTCCTTCTGCGAGTCGGATCGCAGCCGCGCCATCTCGGTCTGGAGCGAGGCGACTGCAGTCTCGAGACGTGCTAGCCGCTGGCACAGGTGAGTGAGGATTGCGCGTGAGGCGCTATTGTGCACGGCCAGCTCATTCTGCACTCGACCCAGCGCTTCCAGTGCCTCGCGGCTTGTTGGTGTCATCGCAGTAAGATGAATGAGGAGGACTGGCGCTTCGGCTATTGCGTGCAGCTGACAGCTGAGAGAAGGAGCAGACGCTTGCTGCGAAAGCTGATGCAGATCGGTCCACCAGCATCTATTTTCGACCCGTTTTGGTCAGTGGTGAGTCCTGGAGCGACAAGAAAAAGTCAAATCTGAACACAAAACCGAGCATGAATATGAACCAAGCAAGTCTCGTGGAACACGCACAGCAATTGCTGTATTTCCAACCAAATTCAGTTCACACCATCTTTGTGCTCCATCAAGACAAAGTTACCCCCGCCTGGCTCGCTTACGTATCGCGGATGATCACGTTGTTCTTCAACAAACTCATGCGCAGCAAGAGGTTGCGCGACTCGGCGGCATACTTTCTCCCGACATCGAACGCGCGCTTGTACGTTGCGCTGCGCTTGTTTGGGTGGTATGCGTAGAGAATCTAGAGATCAAAGTGAGAGGAAGCAGTACGTAAGTGTCAAAACACAGCCCAATGATGAGACCACTTCCATTCAAAGTGTATCAAAAGTACCTTCTCGTAGCTGTCCATGCGCGCGTGGATCTTGCCGGCAGCAATGAGCTCGCAGATCTCTGTCTCGAGACTCGCGGTTTCCGTGTTGAACGTCTGCGCCATTTGGTGCAGATCGACCGACAGGTACGGGTGGAAGTACTGGATGATGCCGCGGTTGCGAATCTCTTGGCAAAGCTTGTCAACGTGCGCGCACAGATAGACGTCGAGGCTCAGTTCCGGCTGCGTTATTGGTCATGAAACGAAACAGAGGTCGGTGAGCATCAACAAGCACACTGATCCAACACAAAGTGCAAGGCTCATTCTCGCACCTTCATCTTCTCCAGGGTTTGCAGGCACGACGCGTAGTTGCTCGAGTAGAAATCGCTGATCAGCTCGCGCAGCCACGGCAAGAGCTCCAAAAACGCCTTGAACGACGAGTTGTTCATCAGCTGGAAGCAAGTGACAAGAACACCACACGCATACCGCTGTCAGTCTCAAGCGTCTCGAGTGCACAGAAATCCTATCTCGAGCATCACGTGCATCCTTTCTCACCCTTTCTCGCAACTCCTGACGCGTGAACGACGCGAGCGCGCAGATTCCGCCATACAACGCAATGTCTTCCGCGTGCAGCACTTCGTTGTACGTCGCGCCGATCTCCGCCTGGCAGTCGATGAACTTGAGCGCAGCAGCGTGGTAGTTCTTGTCGTGAAGCGCGACGAGACCAAACGACGCAGAGATCTTCGACCTCAAGCTGTAAGGAGATTCATGAAGGGAGGGGATGGGTCAGCACGCATCAGCACCACCGCTGTGCGCACACCATAGAGGCACAGTCACTCACATTGGATCCGACTGCGTGCTTGCAACTTGCTCCAACTTGGTCAAGTAGTTGACCACATGGGCAAAGTTGCGCATGTGGAGCCCAACCTGGTTTCCCATTTAGTGCACAGGGAGGCAAACAGCGTAAATATGACAATAACAAGTAGACGTGCACACTTCATGATTACACCCACTAAGCCTATTGGTTCCCATTCTCACCTTGCTCACGTTGAGGCACATTTCGATTATGTGCTTGTCCGTCGTGCAATAGTCTCGCGCCTGCGCAAAGCTCTTCAACGCCGCCGGCAGATCCCCCAGTTGGTAGTAGAACTCGCCGAGATCATTGTGTCCCATCTGTCAACACCAGCAGCACACAAACACACACACACAGAGCCACGATACCATGAGAAACACAACCCAGACATCCCCAATGATCGTGCCCACGAATCCCCTCCCCATCAGCTATGTGTCCACAGTGTCCGTACCCGAATGCTCTCTTTGATCATCGTCGACTTGTACGAGTTGAGCTCCTGCTCCAGGCGCTCGTGCTGCTGCGCGGCGTTGCGCTTCACGCTCTCGACAAACGCGGTGTCGACCACGAGCGACGGGTCGAGCGGCGCGCCGCTGGTCTCTGGCGCAGCGGAAGCAGCAACGGCGTCAGTCGCGTCTTTCGTCGCGGCTTCGACCACTTCCAGGTACAACTTCATGTTGAGAGAGCTCTTGAGATCGCGCAGCAGCACCTGGTGCGCGTCGCCGCGCAGCTGCGGACACGTCTGCGCGATGAACAGCAGGCGGTCTGTGCGGTTGCGGCCGCTGTACTTGGCGGCGTGCGTCTCCACGTCGAAGCTGTCGTACGGCATCCTCTCTTTCTCGTCTTCCTTGCTTCTTGCTCGCGTTTGCTGTTTTGGATTCGGTCGAAAAAGCTCTCTAAATGACATGGCACGACAGTAGGCTCTCGGATAAGTGCGTCTGCAGGAACTGTGGGAAACAAACAGTGATAAATAAACAAGCACATCCCAAGCGTTTCAGCAAGCTGGATGGAGTGAGCAGCGTCCGTGTGTCGGCATTTGTCGACTAGCTTCCGAATAGACATCGAAAAACAACCTGATCACCTGGTTGTTTGCTACCGCCTTCTTTACTTGCGCACGCTTGTCACCTATCTACATCAATCAATCGTGTCTACAAAGTAGACAGGAGGGCGTTCTCGAGGAGGATGCGCGCGACGTCGTTGTCTGGCTGGAGGCGCATCAGACGCACAGCGGCGCCGTGAGCGACACTCCAGCGCTGAAGCTTCGTGGCGCACGTGCCAAGCCCGACCAGTGCGTCTAGGAGCTGCGGGTTCTTCTCTAGTGCAGTCTCGTAGTATCGCAGTGCAGTCTCCGCATCCCCTGCGTGCAAGTAGACCGTTAAACCTGTTAGCAACCCCAAACGCACCACCACCATCATCAACAACAACAACGCGTGATGCCTTGAACGAACCTGCTCGAAACTCTGCCATGCCCAGCTTGCTCCAGGCGTACGCGTACTCTGGATCCACCTCTTCCACAATGCGCAGCAGCGAGTCTCGCGCGCTCTTGAATTCGCCCATGTCCAGCAACCTGAGCGCCTCGTGAACGCTGCTCTGCGCTTCGTCAGTCGATGCGCCAATCCACTTCCCCTCGAGTGCCGCTGTGGCGAACTGGATCACCGTCGCGTCCTCACACCGCAGGTACTGGATGAGCTTGTCCTCGTCTGCAAACTGGAGCTGCATGATCGAAGGCGAGTACGCAGGTGGCTCGTTCACCTTAGCAGCAGGTGAGTCTTCAGCAGCGACAACAGCGTCGTCAGGGTAGCGTCGCGCGAGCGGTGCAGACGGAACGTGGTGGCCGTCCTCAAATCCGTCAAAGTACAGAAGCAGAGAAGGGTTGTTCACGGGCTACAGCACAATACGTTAGATCAGATGCGTATCAAATCACTCTGTGCGAGTAGTTAGGAACGACACACTCGGCACCGACCTTTGGGGTCTCTGCGAGCTCAATGTCTTCTTGCGGCACGCGGTGGTGTCGTCCAGCGTCTCTGTTGTGCTTGCCGGTGTGCGGCAAGATCTCGTACACCACGTGCAGGTCTGCGAACGCGTGCGAGCGCGCGACCGTCCACCCTGTGACGACTCCGCGTCCGAGATCGCTCACGTGGACGACATCGCCCACAAAGAACTTGACCGCATCCGTTCGTTTCTAGCAGCGCGCAGTACAGTGCATCGAGCGTTAGCCAGTCATCAGAGAGCTCGTAGCGCCAACAATTATACACACTGGACGACTCACTTTGGGCTGGAAGGCGCCTCGTGCAGCCAGGTTCCGCACCACGGCGTTGTGGTCGTCGACGTCACGAAGCGCGGCAAAGGCTGCATGTCACACACACACACAAAGCGTACATGTTAGCACAGCTATGCTGGATCTCTATGGTGTATGCACTTGCATGCGCAGTACTCTTGGACGCACCTGCATCGATGCGCTGGTTCGCAGCGCGCGTATCCTGCGCATCAACGATGGGGATCTCAAACTGCGAGCGCACGATCGTGACGAACGCGCGCTTGCGACTCCACCTCTGGATCGCGTGCATGTCTGCGAACCGGCTGTCGAACTTGCGCTCGCGCTGCCAGTCGCTCTTGGCGCCAGAGTACGAGTCCGTCGCGCCGGAGCGGATCGCATTGTAGAGCGTGCGACCGGCTTCGAGGTCTGTCTGGAGCTGCCGCGTCGACAGCAGCAGCGACCTGCACACATAGAAAGAGAGTGAGTGGGTGGGTGTGAGGGCGTAGAGTACACAGCTAGCAGTGTAGTGCATGATGGCGGCGCGTACTGGTAGAGCGTGCGCACGACTCGCGAAGACGGCGCCATCACTGTCCCTTGCTTGCTCTCTTTGTGACTCACGTCAATCAATCAATCGATCTCTGTGTTCTGGTGTTGTGCCTGTTCTGCCACATCACGTGCCACACCACAAACTGCATTTGTGTTGAATAAAGTAAGCAGCCTCGAAACAGTGAGTTAGACTCAAAAGTGGTAATCAGAGACAATATGTGGGCCACCTCACTCGATGTCTTACATGAAAACGGTTGCTTGAGAAGTGGTGAGCTTTTGGCAAGAGGAGTGAGTGAGTGCCTTGATGACTCGGAGTGATGCTTTGATCTCTGCAGTCTGGGAGATCTTTCTTCGAAGTCACTCTGAACAAGGTGCACTCCAGAGATGAACCTGCCATCCATGTTTCAGTCAGATTGTTCCATCGTCCTGACAAATATATGGAGCTTTCGAACAGCGAACTTGAGCCAGGTATGACAATAAGCGCATGAAGACTTCTTCAAGCCAAAATGATTGTGCACCTTGAAGCGTCTTCCTTTGTACTATTCCGTATGTCAAAAGCTCCATACTTTGATCGATACAAAAACTGAAGCGAGATCGCACACTTTGTTTTTCTCTGTCTTTCTGACTCGCATTTTCAAGCACAAGAAGACAAGAAGCTCAAGAGCCCCTCTCCGTTCCGCTTCCCCCCCCCTCTCTCTCTATCCATATGCAGCACAACAACAGCACCATGGCCGACGACGAGTCTCGCATCGCCGCCGCCGTCAAGAGCCGCGCGTCGCAGGTGGCGACGCTCGTGGCGCAGCGCAAGAACGAGGACGCGGTGCGCGCGGCGCTGGAGGATCCGCCGCTGCTCGCCAAGTCGGACGCCACCAAGGACGCGAACGCGCAGACCGTGCTGACAGCGCTGCTGGCGTGCAACAAAGGCGAGATGCAGCGCGCGATCGACTCGCTCAGCACCGATTTGGAGGACAACCTCATGAAGTACCTCTCGCGCTTCCTGGCGCTCGCGTCCCAGAGCGCGACGATCCTCGAGTGGCACCAGAAGCTCGCGGCAAAAGCCGGCGCCGGCTGCATCATGCGCTCGTTCACGGACCGCAAGCAGGTCTGAGCGCTGTTGTGCTTGTGTATGCATGCAAGCCCCATCCAACAGAGCGCGCGCGTACGCATCGACTGAAGAAGACGACGAGCATGATGATGATGATATAATACAACCACAACTGGTACTGCCAAACGCCTCCAAGTTGGTCTGCTAGCTTCGCACGCAAGTGGTTGATTGAGCTCCCAAGTGTTATTGATCTCCTGTCTGCAGGATACTCTGGACGAACTGCTTGATCGCGCGCATGGTCTCGTCGTCGTCGTTCGCTGTGAGGTCGCGCAGGATCGTGAAATGGTTCCGCTTCGGGATCACCTTGCGCTCCACAGCGTCCTGTCGTGACAGGCAGTTTGACGCAACCCTTCGAACTGTGAACTTCTCCATGCAACAGACGGACTATGAAATGGCTTTCACTTACGTTGCCAGCTGCGACGAGCCACTTGTCCAGTTCCTGCGCGTCTTCTCCGAAATGGAAGTCTTCCTCTGCAGTCAGCAACAGCAGCGGCGTGCGCACGAGCGGCGACGTCTTCCCCTCTTTCGTGAGCGCCGAGATGATCGACGCCTCGCGCCACTGGTCCACGCGCTCGCCGAACGCAGGCGCTGTCTACCAAAAGAGGCATACAAGAAGCCACAATTAGCACCTCGCCCTACTAGTGGACACAAGCTTGCTTCTTGCTTCTCACCACAAGCGAGCCGTAGAACGCGGTGTTTGCGATCCGGACAATGTTGTAAACGCCAGATATGCCAATCGCCCCCTTCACAAACTCATTCACGTCTGCCTCCACACCGACTCTGCGAAGATGCTGCGGGTCTGCGAGCAGCTGCATCACGAGATGCGCGCCCGCGCTGTGGCCGATGAGTATCAGGTTTTCCGGGTCTCCACCATACTGGACAGCAAGCAAAGGTTCCCGTTCGTTAATGGCAATCCCAGCGTCCATGCCCAGCAACTGCGGTCCAAGCTACCTTGTCGATATTGTTGTGTATCCACCTCACTGCTGCTGCGACGTCTAGCGTGTGCTCTGGATGTTTCACCTGCGCGTTATCGCAGAAACACAGTAGTGAACATCCAATTGAGCTCCTCGATCACTGTCGAACTTCACCGTCAAGCACACACCTCTGGCGACAAGCGGTAGTTCACCGAGACGCCCACGAACCCAGCGCGCGCGAACGCCTCGTCGATGCCGTTATTGAATGCGCCAGCCTTGTCGCCTCGCTGCCACGAGCCGCCGTGCACGAACACACACGTGGGGGGCTTGCACCGCGGAGACGTTTGACTGCCCTTCCTTGGGATCGCAATGTCCTGTTCACAAGTCACGGTTGATTGCGACCAATTGCATGAGCTCCCACATTCAGAGGATCAGCATCATGATCGCAATAGACAGCGAATCTGATGCGCGAACGCACCAGCTTGTGTTTCTCGTGCCGCGCGGTCGTGTACGCGACGTCCTTCCACCCGAACGGACTCAGCAGCGGCAGCGTGCGCCACCTCATCGAGCTCGCCATGTTCAACACGATGATGATCAAACTGGAAAGTCACGAAGTGTAACCAGGCAGTTCTGATGGTTACGATGATGCAGTACTGTCATCCATGAGCTAAGTACGAGGTGTGAGGTTATTGGGGGTTGTGGTGTCCATTTTCCAAAAGCTGCAAAGCAAAATGGCGCGAGCAAGTGTGCGTATTGAGCTGCTCGACCTCTGAGAGTGTGTAGGTGCGAGCCTCCCCACAGAGCAGTCGACAGCTAACTGTTTATATGTGCTTGTGTGAGCAGCACCGCGCGTCGATCCAGTTCCCGAACGCGCACAGCGACGGCATCTGGAGCACGTTCTGGACCGCGAACGATAAGATTCTGACTGGTTCCGTTGACGAAGTGGCCAAAGCATGGTGCGTCCAGTCCCTCTGCATTAGCCATGCTTTTCTGTGCACATAGCTAGCTATTGTGCCTACGCACTCGCGCGTGCTAATGCGTCTTGTGTTGGTATCGCTTTGCTTTTGCTCGTGCAGGAGCGTGACGAAGGACTCGATCACGGTCGCGCAACAGTACCCTGGCCACGTGCTCGGCACGATCGCGATCGTCGGCAACAAGGAGGGCTCGCACGCCGTGACGAGCTCGCTCGACTGCCAGATCCGCGTTTTGAACCTGTCGTCCGGCGCGGTCGAGAAGACGATCGACGCTGGGCCGGGCGAGCTCTGGCAGATCGCGTACAGTCCCGACGAGACCCGTCTGGCGTCCGGCAGCCAGCAGGGCAAGATCAACCTCTTCGACCTGGAGACCGAGAAGCTCGTGCAGGAGATCGCAACCCAGGCCAAGTTTGTGCTCAGCGTCGCCTACGTACGTGCAGTTGTGTGTGTCGTACTACGAAGTGTGTCGTTAAAGAGCTCATGTGTGTGTGTGCCTGATGTTGATGTGGAACAGTCCCCAGATGGTAAGCACGTCGCGTGCGGTGGCTTTGACGGCTTTGTCGGCGTGTACGACGTAGAGACGGGATCGCTTGTCCACAAATACGAAGGTAAGCTTTGCGTCTCAACTGGAGTGATACAGCTACATGAAGCCGCTTTCTAATGCGCTGCTGTGTGCGGTATTCATTTACTCTTTTGTGCAGATCGAACAAAGCCTGTGCGGTCGGTCTCGTACTCTCCAGACGGCAAGCTCTTCGCGGCGTCCGACGACATGCACGTCAACATCTACGACACGTACGTACTCGCACCCATGCACTCTTGTCGCCCTCTGCAATCCAGTCCGCCTTTTACAACCTTGTGTATGGTCTGGACAAAACGAGCAGTGCGCATGACAACGCGGTTGCAACGCTCTCGGGTCACATTTCGTGGGTGCTGAGCGTCGACTGTTCGCCCGACGGCCGCCAATTCGCCACCGGGTATGTCTCAAATGCCAACCACTGTAGCTGGGCTCAGGCTTCTGCCATCTCAATGGCTTACTGACTCTGCGCCTCGCGACATATCTGGATAATACTTGCAGTGGAGCGGACCGCCGCGTGAAGATCTGGGATATCGGCATGCGCCGCTGCCTCTCCACTTTCGACGCACACACGGACCAGGTGTGGAGCGTGGCGTACAACGCGACGGGCTCGCGTCTGGTCTCCGGCGGCGATGACGCGCTGCTCCAGATCTACGAGACCGCGCCGAGCGTCTAAGGAAATGGTGGCAGCGAGGATCCTGCTGCAGCGAGCATATGCACTCATGCAGAAGCACAAAGAGAGAGAGAGATGATAGGCAAGTGATAAACAGGCAGCGAGGAGATCAATCAGTAATCAATGACGGCGTCGACCTTGTCGATCTGCGAGGTGTCCGCTTCACGTGAAAGCTCTGCGCTCAGCCACACTCACGAGAGAAATGGCTGCTTTGTTCAGCATGGAACTTGGAGGCAGGACTGTTGAAGAGAATGTCGGGTGCAAAAAGAGGTGAACAATCTGCCACAAATAGGCAGGGATCAAATATGTAGAGATATTACATCACGGAGGATAACCCCAATCTTATTTTTGTCGGAAACGCCCGAAATGAGGCAAATTGTTTTGGGTCTCTTCGATGAATGCCCAAAAGTACCAAATTTTCAGTTGGGGATGTACTGTAGCGAAGGCAGTAGTACCTCCCCTTTCTCCTCCTTCATCTGTCAATCAGTCAAGCTGGTCATTGAAGAAGCGAGCGAGAGCAGACGTGTCAAGCGCTCATCGTCTCGGCATTGCCGCATTCGCCTCGAAGCACCACAAGCCCTAGCTTCACCACCACAAGAAGAAGAAGAATTGGGCCAGCGCGATGTTCATCGTGCGGCTGCTGCTCATGGTCGTGAGCGTGCCTGTGAGCCTCGTGCTGTACGCGCTCGTGGCGTTCGTCTTTGGCTTCTGCACGTCCACCAGGAAGAAGAAGAAGAGTGCGAGCGCTTCAACGACAGATGCTGCAGCGACCACAGCAGACGAGAAGAGCGAGCCACTGCGCGTGGGCTTTGTGCACCCGGATTTCGGCATCGGCGGCGCCGAGAACCTCGTGGTGAACGCGATGCTCGCGCTGCAGAAGAAGAACGTGCAGGTCACGATGTTCACCGCGCACCACGACGTTTCGCACTGCTTCGAGGAAACGCGCGGCGACGGCCCGCTCGCAAAGTGCATCAAGGTGTACGGCGACTGGCTGCCAAAGACGATCTTTGGCAAGTTGTACGCGGCGTGCGCGTGTGTGCGCGTGCTGTACGTGACGCTCGTGATCGGCTTTTTGTACTCGAGTGAGCTGGACGCGTTCTTTGTCGACCAGGTGTCGATTTCCATCCCGATTTTGCGCTACTTTGGCAAGCCCGTGCTGTTCTACGGCCACTACCCGGACAAGCTGCTGAGCATCAAGTCCGGGTCGCTGCTCAAGCGATTGTACCGCTGGCCGCTCGACTTTCTCGAAGAGATCACCACTGGTGCGTTTGTTGTATAGCAGTTGGAAGTGCTGCGTCGCTCTTCGTCACTCTCTCTAACTAACCAGTGTGTTTGTTGCGATTGTAGCGGCGTCGGACCTCGTGGTCGTCAACAGCAAGTTCACGCGCTCGGTGTTTGAAGAGACGTTCCCGCGCGTGAAGAAGCAGGAGTTGGGCATCCTGTACCCGCCGGTGGACGTGAGCGTCTTCGAGACTTTCAAAGCCTCAGCGCCGCGCAACCCGACGCTCTTTGTGTCCCTCAACCGCTTTGAGCGCAAGAAGAACGTCGCGCTCGCGATCCACGCGCTCGCCAAGCTCCAGAGATTGGTTTCCGCCGATGAGTTTGCGAGCGTGAAGCTCATTGTCGCCGGAGGGTACGATCCGAACAACAGCGAGAACATTGAGCACCTGAAGGAGCTCGAGGTCGAAGTGGCCAAGCTCTCGCTCAAGGACCACGTCGAGTTCCGCACGTCCGTGTCGGACCACATGAAGAAGGAGCTGCTGGCCACAGCGCAGGCGATCCTCTACACGCCTAGCAAGGAGCACTTCGGCATCGTACCCGTCGAGGCGATGACGTGCGGCACGCCCGTGATCGCAGTCAACAGCGGTGGACCGCTCGAGTCTGTTCTCGACAACGAGACCGGTTTCCTCTGCGAGAGCTCGGACGACGCGTTTGCGGCCGCGATGGCGAAGGTCTGCGGCGAGAGGAACAGCGAGCGCGTGGCGGAGATCGGCACCAAGGGCAAGCAGCGCGCGCGCGAACTCTTCTCACTCGAGACGTTCGCAGACTCGCTCTACAAGCTGGTGGAGAGTCTCGTTTGATGATATGGCTCGATTGTTTCTTCATGTTCATTGTCAATCATTTTGTTATGCAACTATAATGTCGAGCATGCTCTCATAAAACTTGCTCAGCAGCACACCCCCGCTTACGATACAGACTCTCACGCACCACACACGCTCTCACTGCACTCCGCAGCAGAAGAGCCTCGAGAGAACACGCAGCAAGAGCCCCTGCTGACTGCTCTGTGCCTGGCTCTGCTTTTGCTTTGCCTTTCCGCCACCACTTCCTGCGACTGAGCCACTCTTGCCTTCCAGCTCGCGGCACTGCGTGATGTATTTCTGCAGCATCGGCGCGTTCTCGTAGTAGTGTTTCGAGTCGAATTGCATCGGACGCACTCGGTCTCGGTTCATGAGCTCTTGGATCGGCAGTGTACCCGAGTCTGCATGGCGATCCTATCACAGCGCACAGCACAGCCATTTAGTGCCAAGTCCAAAATATCAAGAGCGACAATGTGTGTGAAAGGCATACCTTTGGGTTCACGGACGGGAGTTTGAGGTACCGGCAGATCGAGTTGCAGCGATGGGACGAGAGGAACTTCTGGAAGCCCAGCACGCCTAGGTTGCCCTTGCCAAAGTCGTTCCCGTTGAGCGTGTGGATCTGCGGGTCCGTGTACAGGTCGCCCACGCCCTGGATGTCCACGGCGAGCAGCTTGTGGTTCGACGCCTCGTACGTGAAATGCGAGAACGACTGCGGCGTGTTGCGCTCGTCGTCGCTCACCGAGCCAAAGTTGTTGTTGTGCTTGCGGTACTCGCCCGGGATGTATGTCTCCACGGCACACAACGCGCCACTTCTACACGAATGATAACAACCACAGAGATCAGTCAGCACGCAATCCATCGCACAAAGCCAAAATGGATCCTCGCCTTACCGTTCCGTGAGCTCGAGCACCCAGGCTTCGATGAACTCGACGCGCTTCGGTGGGTTGTACGAGTTGTACATCTGCGCGTAGTGTGCGCAGTGCGCCTGCAGCTCCGTGTCGCGGAAGTACGTCTGCGGGTCTTCGTCCGGATCGATCGCGAGCTTTGCGACGTAGTTCTTCCTCCTTGATCTCTGTTGTCGTCTTCGACTGAGGGGCTGACTTTCGTCCTCTCTCTCTCTCGCATCAGCTTCTTCACCCTCAGTGAGGTCGAGCAGGTGGTACACCATGCGCAGGCTTCCTTTACTGAATGGCGTCTCATCAAGTGCGATCTGCACTTGTGAGCTGCTCCACTGCCGCGTCACGTAGTCAAACACGTGCTTTGTCGCGAGCTCAGGCTTGATGTCTTGGAAATTTGGAGCGTGCGGCACAATGAGCGGGAGTCCCTCCGCGGGACGACCAAAGGACAAGCGGCTCGGCTGCGTCGAGGTTAGAAACTGTGTCGCTAACAGCGTCCCTTGATCTTGTTCATAATCGTCTCCGTAGTCTTCATAATCATCCTCTGCGCCGTCACCTTCGTCGTTGCTGTTGTTCGCTGAGTGCACTGCGAACGTGAGCTCGTCAACGATCGCGCACTTGCGGCGCTCGTACTCGTCGCTCGAGATGAAACCCTGGTCGCAGAGCGCTTTCAACGTCGCGATTCGCGACAGAATGTCTCCGTGGACATGGCTCGTAGCTCCTGCTGTTGTTTCTCGAGATCCCCCTCTCAGCGTCGCAGAACCACTGACATCGTCATCGTCGTCATCATAATAACACTCGCTTGACCCATCTTGATAGCAGTTTGCGCTGTTGAAGCTGATACTGCTGCTGTTGCTGAGCTGCCTCGTCATGGGCGTCGACATGAGCGGCAGCGACATCTCGCTGTCGCAGTCGCTGTTGTCGTCGACCTGATAGCTCGCGCGTCGTGAGCTGTTCGCCATACACCACGCTGCCATCGCTCCAGCGCCTTCGTCCTGATGCTCGTCATCGCCTGCCTGTTGTTGCGGTCGACGTTGCGGCGGAAGCCCACTCATACAGCTCCTTCCACCTCCGTCACCTCCAGCAACTGCAGTGGCACTTGATGGAGCCGCTCGAGATTGACAGAGCTGTAACCCTGGTGTCGTGGCGTTGCTGTGCGGGTATACGCGCGCCATCCGCTTCGCTCGTGGCGTTGACGCGGTCACGGTGTGGAAGAGCCCGCTCGATGTCGCCACCGCAGCGTCGCTCTTCTCGTTCTTGTCCATACTCGTCTTGTTCGTGCTGTTTGTCTGCTTCGTCAACGCGCCGTCGTCGCGTTCCGCCGTCCGCTGTCCGCCGCTTCGGGACGACGACCACATCTCGTTGCCAGTCACTGTACGTGCCACCATATCGCACGCAAGCGATCGCGATCTCCCCTTGCCTGCTTGCTAAAGCGAGAATGAAACAATGGATGCGTGTGAGATGTGTCCTGTCGTCCTGAACTTGAACTGGCTGGGAGAGGGGTCGGAAGATCGACTGCACACGGGAACGATGGAAAGATGGCGGATGGTGATGCTCGTTCCGCGTTTGTGATGCCTGACGCGCGCGCAGCTCCGGACGCTTTAGAGCGGCAGGATGGAAAGAAGGAAGGAACGCGTGAACGTTCTTATAAAGTGATGGCGTGTCGATTTGCCTCTGATGTTGCCTTGTCGTTGTGTCGCTTCTGTTGGGAAATGCGAGAATGTGCCACTTCAATCACGCACACAGTTTCTTTTCGACAGATCCATCCGTTTGTTTTGAGTCCAGACGCACCACCTCGGCAATCGCATGTTGCTGTCCACTCGTGGGTTCTTATTCAGAACCAGAATCATTCAAAAGACCGCCACAAACCAGAACTCAGGTTCCTTGTATTGACATGAGCTTCTACATTTGGATAGTATGAAACATGCAAATAGAGAGAAGGAAGCTGCCTCACCAAAATACACACACTGCCTCATGACGCACAACACGCTCAGAGCAGCGACGCGAACGCCTGGAACGTGCACGCGACGCACATGGCGGAACTCGCGAGGAAGATCCCCCACGCCGCGAGCTTGCGCAGGTCCGAGGTCGGCTTCTTCTTGCGGATCGCGACGTACGAGATGCACGGCAGCACGTACGAGATGAGGATGCCGACGGTCGAGCCCATCATGTTCCACACGACCGCGACGCCAGGCAGCACCAGCGCAAGCGCGACAGCACCGCTGATGAGCACCACAGTGAGCGCAACGTGGAGCGCGTCTTTCGCAGCACGCGAGGCTCGCGAGCCTCTTCTCACAGCATCACGTGGTGTCGCGGCGGCGGTGGGCGTCGTCAGCAGCCGAATGTCCTCACCATTCAATGAAGTGGATCTGTACGATTTTGCAAACCCGCGCACGTAGTTGGCGAGGCGAAGGATGTTCAAGCGGCACGGCTGCATGATGAGCGGCATGCTGAGTATGATCGTCACCAGAAGTCCGAGTCGTCCAATGTTCACGAGCGCGTCGCTACCGTCAAAGTTGTTGAGGATGTCGTCCTTCACACCACCCGGGAGACGGTACGCGAACAGGTACCCCATTGTGCCAACGATCATGTAGAAGACCCACGTGGACACCATCGTCGCAGACACGATCTTCTTCAAGCGCTGGCGAGTGGGTTTGTGGAGCTCGCGGTACACTGGCAGCACGTTGAAGTGGCACAGGAACGACACGCTGATGATCGGGAATGCGTACACGGGGTCTCTCCAGTCCGACGGGAACAGCTTGATCTCGATCGGCTCTGGTCTCAACGTATCGACGGGGTCATTGTTTTCGATCGAGTAGACTGCGCGGACGGTGATCGCGATTGCGAGCACGAGGACAGACACGAGGCTGAAGATCGACGTGAAGCGCAGCGCGTCCATCGACTTCGCAAAGAGCACGGGCGACACGAGCGCGATGCAAACGATCGTGAGCACGTTCTTCTCGACGACTGTGACAGCGCGCGCAAACAGGAACTGTTCACCGAGTGATCCGACGAGATCCTTGATGAGGATCACGTACGCCACCATCGTGAGGAACGTCAGCATCACGAGCAGCGTCACGGCGACCAAGCCGGCTTTCGGTCCCAGCGCTTTGCGCACCACTTCTTCATACGTAGTTGCGCCACCTCGTCGACTACAGCTCACGATCACGTACAAGCTGAAATTCGACGCTGCAGCAGAGATCACCATGAACAGGAAGCCGAGCACGAGTCCGCACTTGTCGAACGCATACGGCAGCGACAGGATGCCTCCGCCGATGATCGTCGACACGAGATTGAACACCGCGGACGGCGCTGTCGCCGTGCGCTCCTTGCTGCAACGCACACACACACACAGTTGTCTCTATTAGCGATGCACATATCCATACAAATGCGCCATTGCCGCTGCAGCACCTGTGCGGTCCAGGCGAGAAGAACTCGTGGCTCTTGCGGTTGCGCTCGTAGCGGTACACGCCGGCGTCCACGTACGGTCCCGAGGACAGTGGCGCGTTCGCAGACGTCGGTGCCGTGGACGCCGGCGGGTCTACTGTCAGCAGCGTGGAGAGCGGCGCAGTTTGCATGTCGGTCGTGGCGCTTGCTCTCTCGCTGGTTGCTTTGCGTGTGTGGAGGCTGGCTTGCTCTTCCTGGAGCTCTCGCGCTTTCTCTTCTTTTCTCCTCTGCCAAAATGGCTGCACATCACTTTCTGCTCATTTTGAAAGTTGACTGAAACCAGATAGGGCCACTGTTCGGAGCAACGCTGTAGGATCAAAAAGAGGAGAGTCCAGTATTGCGAGCAGTACTGTAGCTGTGAGCGACCTCGATGATCCGTTAAAGTACGGCAATGCGCAATCAAATCTGTTTTAGCAGGATGGACTTTCGGATGGATACAATTGGCTGACGGAGCGTCCGTCATTTGGGGATGCGGCACGCACTTTCATCGACAGACACCATGAAAGCATGAGGATACTGCTTGGATACAGCACGCACGCTCTTCCTGTGTGTGGACACTGCGCTAGCTTCGCCAGTCCATTGACGAGACGATGTGAGGCAACTGGGTCTGGAAGCTGGTGTCCATGCCAGAGCCATGAGCTGAGCGAGGTCATTCATTCATGTGGTGACTGGACTGTGTGTGGCGGACCTTCCTCTCTCGCCAGTCGAATGCGCGAGTGTGCTGGCGAGGCTCAGGGCTCGTCTCTGTGCAGACGTGCTCAAAGATCTATGCGCACAAACTGAGAGGAACAACCATGGCTGTGCAGGTGTGGCATCGAAGCAGCCGCATGCACCGAAGTCGTATCTTAAAGTCGCTATTTGCTATTGTTTTCGTCGCAGTCATTCTCTCGCTCTAGTTCTTCTTCTTCTCGTCATCACTCGCACTTCAATTGAGGGAGGTCTGTCGTCTTCCCATTCTGCACTTGCGTAAAAGGCTGCTCACACCAGCTTGAACGCCTGGAGCGTGCACGCGACGCACATGATCGAGCCGACCACGAGGATGCACCACGCCGTCACCTTGCGTCTGTCCCTGTTCTCTCGGTTCTTGCGGATGATAATGTACGAGACGCACGGCAGCACGTACGAGATGAGGATGCCCACCGTCGACCCGACCATGTTCCACACGACCGCGACACCTGGGAGCACCAGTGCAAGCGCGACGACGCCACAAATGATTGCGATCGTCAGCGCGACGTGGAAGACATTCTGGCTCGGAGCTGCTGGAGTTACTGCTTCGTGCATCGCTGTTGGAGTCGTCAAGAGCGCAATGTCTTCCCCATTCGAGGATCTGGACTTGTACGTCTTGATGAAGCCACTGATGTACTTGCCCAAGCGGATCGTGTTCATGCGGCACGGCTGCATGATCAGCGGCAGGTTCATCATGATCGTCACCAGAAGTCCGAGTCGTCCGACGTTGATCAGCGAGTCGTTGGTGTTGAAGTTGTTGAGGATATCGTCCTTCACACCGCCCGGGAGACGGTACGCGAACAGGTACCCCATCGTCGCGACCACCATGTAGAACGCCCACGTGGAGAACATCGTCGCAGACACGATCTTCTTCAAACGATGGCGGGTCGGCTTGTGCAGCTCGCGGTACACTGGCAGCACGTTGAAGTGGCACAAGAACGAGATGCTGATGATCGGGAACGCGAACACGGGGTCTCTCCAGTCCGACGGGAACAGCTTGATCGAGACAGGCTCTGAGTTCATGATCGCGACGTTCTCATCCGACGACTGCAGCGACTGCACGGAGCGGATCGCGACCGCAATCGCCAGCAAGAACACGGCGCACAGACTGAAGATCGACGTGTAGCGCAGCGCATCCATCGATTTCGCGAAGAGCACGGGCGACACGAGCGCGATGCAAACGATCGTGAGCATGTTCTGTTCCCCGACGCTGATCGCTCGAGCAAACAGAAACTGCTCGCCCAGCGAACTCACGAGATCCTTCATGAGGATCACGTACGCCACCATCGTGAGGAACGTCAGCAGCACCAGGAGTGTCACCGTGATCAAACCGGCTTTCGGTCCCAGCGCTTTGCGCACAATCTCCTCGTACGTCGTCGCGCCGCCTCTTCTGCTGCAGCTCACGATCACGTACAAGCTGAAATTCGACGCCACCGCAGACACGATCATGAACACGAACGCGAGCACGAGTCCGCACTTCTCAAACGCGTACGGCAGCGACAGGATGCCTCCGCCGATGATCGTCGACGCCAAGTTGAATATCGCCGACGGCGCCTTCACAGTGCGCTCCGTACTGCATAACCAAAGGACAGCTCACAGTCATTAGCGCCAGCACTCGCATCCGAGTGTCCCCTCATTATGCCATGCTCCATCCTTCCATACGCACACAAAATCATTCTGGTATTCGTCCATTCGTACCTATGCGGACCAGGCGAGAAGAACTCGTGGCTCTTGCGGTCGCGCTCGTAGCGGTACACGCCGGCGTCCACGTACGGTCCCGTGGCGTCGCCTCTGCCATTCGCGCCATTTGTACCAGCGACGCTCTCCGGCTTCGTGGCGTAGAGCGGCAGCGCCGACGCGCCGCCTCCTCCTGTTGCTGCTGCTGTGGTCGCCATCAGGTTGGCTCTCGACTGCTGCTTTGCACTCATGGCGTCCAGTTGCGAAATGACATCATTCCACTCATCGCAAACTGGCAACCAGTTCAAGTTGCTGCTGTTGAACTAGCGTACTCGAAGGGTTCGGCAAAGTGCGACTGTCTGGCGTTTGAGCAAACCTGTTCCCTCTTTCGACAGCAGAACTCTCTCAGTTCGATAAAGTTGAGCACCGATAACTAGAAAATGCTCCAGTTATCTCGATTTTCTTTCGTTTTTGCAATAATAAGGTTTCTAACAGTAACAAAAACCAACAAAACAGGTTGATGATATCTTTGGTTTTAAGGGGAGCTCCTATTTGATATCTGAAACCAACTTGAACGAGAGAATGCGTGAGACAAAACAAATCTTCCAAAGAAAGCACTGTTTCTGTGATCGATGTTTCCTCTTTGAACAGCTTTTATTGGATGATATAGCTTCTACTTTACAAAGTCGGAGAGAATCAAAGATCGACAGCGACATGACTGCATCCACATTGAAGCGTGCTTCAAATCAAGAGAGAAGATGGCAACCGAGTCGCTGGAAGCCGCTCACCTAGCGCCATCTCCGTCGCCTTCGCCTGCAGCGCCGCCGCTCAGCTACGGCGAGCAGTGGGCGAACGCGTTCGGCATCTGCATCCAGCGCGATGGTGTCACGTTCGACCGCTCGCGGTACGCGTTCCTGAAGGACAAGCTGGTGTTCAAGATGGATGCCGTGGTGGGCAATTCGGACCCGCTCACGGCGTTCATGGAGGAACATCAGCAGCAACAGCAGACAGCTGTCGTGGGTCCCATGCAGAGTGCGGTTCGCGGATCGATCAACTGGGACAGTGATGACGACACGTCGGACGAAGCTCCAAAAGCGCAGCGACTGAGCGCAGCTAATGGAGAAGAGGAGAGGAAAGCTTCTGTTTCTGCTTCGCCTCCGCACTCTGCAGGGTGGGCACAGTATTTCAGTGACGAGACGCTCCTGTACGAGATCAACACGGACCTGGAGCGACTGTACCCTGCGGGGAACGAGACGCTCTTCCAGAACGAAGAGTACCGCGGGATCCTGCGCCACGTGCTGTTCGTGTGGTGCAAACTTCACCCCGACGTCTCGTATCGACAGGGCATGCACGACGTCGCGGCCGTGGTGCTCTACGCGTTTCTAGTGAAGTGCGGCGGTGATGCTGATGGCGACGCTGAGAAGGCTGATCCTGACCTATCAAACCCGCTCGCGAAAGCCGAAGAAGTCTCCAAAAAGAAGGATCCAGCCTACCAGCTCCCAGAGTTTGCTGAGGCCGACACGTTCCTCGTGTTTGAGGCGATCATGCTCTACCTCAAGCCCTTCTACGAGATCGCGCAGACGCTGCAAAGAGGAGAAGAGAACGGCAATGGTAATCGCGAGGGGGATGAAGATACAAACCACGCGACTGGGTCGTCAAGCTCGTCGCATGGCGAGCCGCGGCTGTTTGGCAACTTCTCGCTCAAGGAGAACGACGACCCGAGCAGCAACGCTCTGTTCGGAGACAGCTCGATGCCGATTTCGACCTATTCGTCATCGGCTTCTGGGAATGGGAAAAAGAAGAAGCAGCAGCAGCCGCCGTTGAACCGCATTTGCTGCAATATCCAGTACGAGTTGCTGCAGCAGAAAGACCCGCAGCTCTACTACCACCTCCAGAACCTCGAGATTGTGCCAGAGACCTACTGCCTGCGCTGGATCCGACTGCTGCTTGCGCGTGAGTTTGAGTTTGATGAGTTGTTGCAGGTCTGGGACGCGATGATCCAGGATCGCGAGCGTCCGGATATCAATTTCCCTCACGTCTCGAAAGAAGAGGACTATCTGCACGATCTCCCCAGTCTCGCTGGTTGTGGAGAAGACAATGCTGACTCGCAGTGGATTGGCTTCCCACTACTGCGTTACTTGTGCGTCGCGAAGCTGCTCACAATGGCCAAGCAGCTGCGATCCACAGACAACACTGGCTGCTGGCGCTTGCTCATGCAGACTGCGCCTTCGGAGGACAGCTCTTCGACTGCGAAGCGCAGACAGGAAGACGCAAAGGAGCTGATCCGGTTCGCCCAGGTGCTGCGCAACCCGATGCTCGCAAGTCGTGAAGGACCCGAGGGTATCGATGTCGTGGAGTTCCAAGCAGGCTCGCTGGGGATCATTCTCACCGCAGCGAAAGCTCCGTTTGAAGATCGCCTCGCTGTGAAAGCCTTTGTCGACGACCCGCAGGCTCGCAGTGGACTTGGTGTGGGGCAAGCGCAGGCGAGCGGGAAAGTCGTGGTCGGCGATATCCTGCACTCGATCAACGGTGTGCCGATCGTCGGCGTCACGACCGAGGAAGTGAAGCGTCACATCCAGCTCATTGGACGGCCGATGCACATGGGTTTCTTCCACGCTGCGACGATCAGTTCTACTCTAGAAGGTTTTGTCGCTGACGGCGAAGCTCTGCCATCACAAGGAGGACTCACGCCTGAGCGAGTTGGTGCAGCAGATACTTCCGTTCATTTCCTCCCCGGCGAACTGTGCTACGCGCATGTAGAGACCAGCATCCAGAGCTTTGTGCTATCGCACGACGGCTCGTGTCTGTCGCATTACCTCAGCGGCAAGCTGTACATCAGCAACTACCGGTGCTTCTTCACGCGGTTGCTCGGCAAAGGTGACATTGACTGGCAGATCCCCGTGCTCTCGATCTCATCAGTCGACGGCATGGACAATGGGAGCTCGCTCTCGGGCACAGCGATGGACCACGCGCAGGCGGTGCTTGGGTTTACGAGCGACGACACGTACAAAGTGGTGATTCGATGCAAAGACACCCAGGTGGTGCGTCTCTCGTTCTCGAATCACTCGGAGTACAGCAAACTCTACAAATGCCTGAGCTGCTTGGCGTTCCCCGTGAGTCTGCTGGACGCGTTTTGCTTTGCGTACTCGCCGACCATCGCCCCATCGGAGGAAGTGCCGTTCGACATTCGACGCGAGTACCAGCGCATTGGGCTGCTGGATTTCCCCGACTGGCTGCGCTGCATCGACCAGTCTCTGCGGTACGATCTCTGCGACACGTACCCTCAGCACCTCATCGTGCCCTCGGCGATGTCGGATGTGCGCATCAAAGCAGCTGCGGCGTTCCGATCCCACGCGCGGCTGCCTGTGGTTTCCTGGATCCATCGAGGCAATGGCGCGACGATCAGTCGGTCGAGCCAGCCGCTTGTGGGACTGAAATCCGCTCGCAGCATGGATGACGAGCTGCTCGTTCGGCTGCTCTGCGTGAGCAACAGCAACAATGATCGCTCGTATGGACGCTATGTGATCATGGACGCACGAGGACAGCTTGCTGCCGTCGGCAACAAAGCCATGGGCAAAGGCACCGAGATCATCAGCAACTACCGTGGAGGGAAGCTGATTTTCATGAACATTGACAACATCCACGCGATTCGGCAGAGTTTCCAGAGTTTAACGAGCATCTTTGAGCCTCGCAAAGGTGGGAACGAGGACTCGTCGAGCTTTTACAGCAAGATAGAGAGCTCGGGCTGGCTGCGCCATGTGCGCTTGGTGCTGAAAGCGTCTTCCGAGCTCGCGCACTCGATCCACAACGGCGTCTCGGTGCTGACGCACTGCAGCGACGGCTGGGATCGCACGGCGCAGATGGTCTCGCTAGCCGAGATGATGCTCGACCCGCACTACCGCACGCTGCGTGGCTTCCAGTGCCTGATCGAGAAGGAGTGGTGCAGCTTTGGGCACCAGTTCGGCTCGCGCTGCGGCCACGCGCGCAGCGACGCGACCAACGACCAGCGCTCGCCGGTGTTCCTCATGTGGCTCGACTGCGTGTGGCAGTTTATCCGGCAGTTCCCGTCCGAGTGTGAGTTCAACGAGAAGTTCCTGATCACTCTCGCGGACCATCTCTTCTCGTGTAAATACGGGACGTTCATGTTTGACTGCGAGCGGCAACGGTGAGTTGTCTTTTTGCAAGTGTTGTGGACGATGGCTTGCGAAATGGGATCTTGGGGCGGCTGACACTAACACGATCCTTGTGTGTTGTCTCTCGCGTTCTATGGCTGTGTAGAAAGGAGATCTTTGCGAAGCACCGCGTGTTTTCGATCTGGAGCGAGCTCAACAGCAACAGCGACTTGTTCACGAACCAGCTCTTTGCGCCGAGCGAAAAGATCCCGCTGCTCACGCCCAGCACGCTGTCGAAGAACATCAAGTACGTGTTTTGTAGCATGAGCTGTTGCCTGGTGTGCTATTGTGCGGATGAGGATCCTGACATTTTTGTTTGTTGGTCACTGTGTGGTGTGGTGTATGCAGACTCTGGAAGGGCTACTTTTGTCGATGGGATACCACGATCGTGCCTCCGGTTCCAGCTTTTCAGTACTACTAAAATGTAGTAGGCGTGACGCCGGATCTGCTAACCACTAGCCAACCCAAGCACGTGCATCCGGCTCTCGTTTCCACTCTGCAGCAATGAAGAAAGAAAAAAGGGGATAGATATTCGAGACCACGCGCTCATGCAGGAGCGAGCCTTGAAGATAGACTGGTAGATACTTCTAATTGAGCACTAACTCGCTCGCGGCTAAGCTTCATTCTGTCTGCTTTCGACCAAGACGCCAGCACCTTTTCGCGATACAGTGAGCGCGTCCGAGCCAGGCAGATTGCACGCGACCTCAGAGAACTCGGAGGTCTCGAGCACTCTATTTGCCGTGGAGATACGCTCGCAGGTGGCCGGCAGACTCGAATCCAGATGCTTTCGCAGTTTGTTCTGGCGAAGCTAGCGGGGTCTGGTATGTGCTGCCTCGCATGAGATAGATCCATGATCCAGGGATCTATCTCATGCGAGGCTGTCTTACTTCTTGTATCTGCTCCAAAGAGAGCTCAAGAGTTCATGAATGAGCGAGAGGAAATGGCACAAGCATCACAGCGTTCCAGTGGCGCGCTTGACCCACTCTCGCGATAGTTGCTGGACAGTGGTGGCTTCAGTGTTCTCCATTGTTCTCATCATTTCGGGAAATGTCGAAAGATACTTTTTTTCGACGTTCTGTTGAAAGAGTCACGTTTGGAGAGCATTGCAAACACAGCCCATCTCCCTCCCTTTTGTAAACTGTACCCATTTTGCATTCGCTTCAACCAGTCGCAATGCGTGGCATATCACACCTGTGCTCTATATGGGGGTTCGATTGTAGAAACCACTCGCTCGTTCTTCCACAGAACGCTCGCTGTTAAAGTTCCGCACCGCCTGCCTGTCATCCAGTCTCTGATGATATCTTCTGGTCTGATTGGCTGCGAGTGTTCAGCTCGTCAGTCGCCTCCAACAGCTCCGAACGCTCCAAACGTTTCTTCATTCTGCTTCATTGTTGAAGCAAAAATGGCTCTTTGAGCCTGCTGTCTTCTTCAAACGCGCGAGCATCCCTTCGCTCTCAAAACAACTCCATTGTCGCCGCCAGATTGGTGCTCTCGCGTCCACTAGCTGAACGCTCACGTTCACGCTCGCCGCTTCCACGCATCACCGACCACTCGTCAGCCCATACAGGAGGATGCCATTGCGCCGGCCGCGAGGGACGACGGTCGCCAGCAGCTCCTCTATCAGCAATGACTGTGCGATCTCTGCAGCAGGCGAGAAGCGGTCATTCGGGGTCATCCCGAACGAGTTCATCACGTGCGCGCGCGTACAGGTGCAGCGCATGATGCCCGTGTGGCTCTCCAAGGCTCGCTGGGTCGTGCTCCGCGGCTCCAAGTCGCCGATCCTCGCAGTCTACCGACAGGTGGCCACAGGCGTCGTGCTGGACGACAACCCGCTCAAGGTGATGATCCTCGGCGACGACACGGTCGTGCAGATCGTCGGCGAGAAAGGAATGGTCGTGACGAGCTCGCGCTCGCGATTGAAGGTCTGCAGCCGTACCTGGCGCGGTACCTGTACATGTACGAAAACAAGGACAACTCGGTGACGATCGTGATGAAGTACTACAGCGGCGGCTCGCTTGCCGACCGGGTCCGCGACACCGGCTCGCTGCACCAGCACGGCATCCTGCATCTCGACGTGAAAGCTGGCAACACCCTCTTTGACTCGGACTCGCCGCGCGCGTCCACAAACTTGAAGCTCGTGGACTTTGGAAGCAGCACGCTGAAGAGAATGCGGTGGTGGAGCCGTGATCACAGTGACGACGACGACGATTCCGTTGAGGACGAGAAGGAACGACAGCGGAAAGCCATGGGCACGTTCGGGTGCATGGCGCCGGAGCGGTTCGAGGGCAAGTACGGACCGGAAGCCGACGTGTACGGAGCCGGTGTCGTGCTCTACCACATGATCGTGGGCGAGATCCCGTTCCCGAGAACCGACCCGCACCAGATCGTGATCAAGAACATGCAGGGCGACGTGAGCTTCGCGAGTCCAAAATGGCGGCGCGTGTCCAACCAGCTGCGCCACTTGACCGAGCGCATGCTCGACAAAGACCCGAAGATGCGCATCACGATCCCCGAGATCCTGAAAATGCGGTGGCTGTTCCAGAACCTGTCGAACCACGAGCTCATGTACTCGCCGTCGCCTGGGACGTTGCTGACGCGGAGCGGGAAGCAGCCGAGTGCGAGCGCCGGCGTTCGCAGCCGCGGGGTGAGCGGTGGCAGCTACTGCAACTGCAGCTTGGACTACTTCTCGCGATCCATTCCGCGGTCAGCCAAGTACGCATGAGAGAGCAGTGTGAGAGAGAGAGAGAGAGAGCTGGGAAAGAAAGTAGCATACTCGGACAAATCGGTTCTCCATCGTGGACAAGAAGACAAACTCGCTGGCGTTGCTCGGTCCATCCACTCATACCTGACTCCGTTTCTTCTTCTCTTCGTCTACGATCACGCGCAGAATCTCCTTCGCGTTTGGGTCGTGCGGCGCAGCGAGCTCCAGCCACTTCTTCGCCAGCTCCACATCTTGCGGGACTTTGCCGTACCCCGCGCGATACATTTGGGCGAGATTCACCATCGCCATGACGAACCCTTGGTCGGCTGCTTTACGGAAAAGCGCCTCGGCGAGAAGATCGTCTCGTGGCACACCATCGCCAGTCAAGTACAAGTACCCCAAGTTGAACTGCGCGGTCTGGATACCACGCGCCGCAGCGTCCTTGTACAACTCCACAGCCTTCGCGGTGTCTTGAGAGACCCCCTTGCCGTGGTAGTAGATCTCCCCGAGGCGAGACTTTGCAGATGGGTCGCCAGCTTCAGCAGCCCTGTGAAGCCATTTCAACGCTTCTCTTTCATTCTATGCATTGTCAACAGAAGCACAAGCATCGTCAGTCACAGCCCACGGTAATAATTCAGCCGAACAGCTGCAGCTTACCTTGGCAACGCCCGTGCCCGACGTGTACATGTTGGCGACATTCATATACGCGGGCGGGATGCTGGCTTCAGCGCAGCGCTTGAACAACTCGAACGCCTTCTTCTCGTTCTTGCGCGTTCCTTCGCCTTTGCTGAGCGCATCAGCGTACGCGAACGAGCCCCAACCATGTCCAGTCTCCGCCAGCTGGTACGACAAACACAGCAGAAATGGTGAGAATGGACCGCACGACGAGTTAACGAGGCGGTAGCAGCTGTGTGTTCACTCGACAGTACCTCTTGGAAGTACTTGGTGGCTCCATTCACATCCTGGTTCGGGAAGCCTGCAATCGCCAGCAGATCGGACGAACGCAAGAGTCAACTCGAAGCCGCGATAGATACACACAAATCGCAGCATCAACTAGCTACCATACACAAAGCGCCACTCACCGATGCCCTTCTTCATGCACATTGCATAGCTGAACTTCGCCGGCTCGCTGCCCTGATCACCATCAACAACCAATCACGCACAGCGCATGAGCAAGCAAACACCTCACACGAGCGAAAGAGACAACACACAAGACACGCTCTCCAATGACCCACCTTGTCCATCCCTTTTCTCCACAGGAACAGAGCCTTCTGCACTTCCGTTGGGTTCTCGTCCGCGTTCTGGTAGATCATGTTGGCGAGTTGGCAGAACTGCACACCCGTCTGCAGGCGCGCGACGAGCGGAGACGCTTCAAACTACGCACATAGATGCGCATGCACGCATACACGCCAAGCGAGCGTCAGCGCTTGCACATCGCACGTCCAATATGCTTACTATGCACAGTTCAACATAGCACGAACCTGCTCGGGCGTCGACTTCTGACCCAATTGACGCATTCGCGCCAGCACATCGTTGAGCTCCTGTCCTTTCGACCGTAACACAGACACTACATTAGGAACATCCACACAACACGACGCCGCGGGCGAAGAGGAGAGCACGGTCAGCGCACCGAACTCGCTTCGCGCGCGCGCTCGACGCTGCTTTGCCGCGCGCTGCCGAGAATGCGCTTGAGCATCGTCTTGCCTTTCTTGTTTTCACTCATCATGCTGACATCATCGTCACACAAACATGGATCGAACCTAAGATCCTCACTGCGAACTTTCAGCATCGTACTTTTGAGAAGAGGTAGTATATCTGGAACATGCATTTAGAGAGTCTCAAAGTGACTCTCTGAATGCATGAATGCGATTAGTTGAGGTCACTCTTTCGAGCTAATGACCAAGACATTTGCATTCACCACATTTCTGAAATGTGTCCAAATGTTCTCATCACAAGAAAATGCCTGCAGTTTCTATTGCGTACTCGACAGTACTTCTCGTTTTCCGTCTGCTACGGTACGCCACTCTCAAATCTGTGGCAGCAGGCTCTGCTCACAGAAAAGAACAGTAGAAAGTTCAAGACAGCAGCATCAAGAAGCGACTGAGAGAGACACCATGCCGACTGTGGGGGTGAAGCGCGACGAGCTCTTCGCGGCCATGCAGCAGACGTACACGGACGAGGAGTTCGACCACCTCTGCTTCGAGTTCGGGATCGAGCTGGACGACATCACGAGCGAGAAGCAGCTCAAGCAGCGCGAGCAGGGCAAAGCTGGCGGCAAGGCGCACGACGATGTCTCGGACGCCGTGCTCTACAAGATCGACGTGCCGGCGAACCGCTACGACCTGCTCTGCGTGGAAGGCATCGCGCGCGCGCTCCGTGTGTTCCTGCAGAAGGAGCGCCCGCCGGTCTACAAGCTCGTGCCGCGCGCCGAGGGACCGCACGAGATCGTGGTCAAGCCAAACACCAAGGTGAGCCATGTTCTCAGTCTTGATGTGGATGATGATGAAGCGGCAGATATGAGTGTGGAGACTGACGTGAGTACGACGTGATGTGCTTTCTTTCTTACCTGACAGCTGATCCGTCCGTTCGTGGTGTCGGCGATCTTGCGCAACGTGCGCTTCACGCAGGAACGCTACGAAAGGTATGTCTATTGGCTGTTATCGTCCCATCGCGAACAATGCTCATTTTGTGCATGATCCTCCTCCCTCTATGCTTTCAGCTTCATTGACTTGCAGGACAAGCTGCACCAGAACATTTGCCGTCGCCGCACGCTCGTGGCGATCGGCACGCACGACCTCGACACGATCGAAGGACCGTTCACGTACAACGTAAGTGATCTCTTAACGGTTGAGGCCAATCTTTGTGGTGTCGGTCAATCGCAAATGCTTTCTGTGTGCGTTATATTGCACTTTAGGCGCTCCCCCCGACCGAGATCGCGTTCACGCCGCTGAGCCAGACGAAGGAGTTCAACGCGAAGGAGCTGCTGGACTTTTACCGCACGAACGTGGACGTGAAGCACATCAAGCCGTTCACGGACATCATCTACGACTCGCCCGTGTACCCGGTGATCACGGACAAGAACGGCGTGGTGCTGTCGCTGCCGCCGATCATCAACGGCGACCACTCCAAGATCTCGCTCGACACCAAAAACGTGTTCATCGAGTGCACGGCCACGGACATCACGAAGGGCAAGATCGTGCTCAACACGATGATCGCGATGTTCTCCGAGTACTGCGCCGAGCCGTTCACGGTCGAGCCCGTGAACATCGTGTACGAGGACGGCTGCGACGCCAGTGCGCAGAGCGAGACGACGCCCGACATGAGCAATCGCACGGTGGAGGCGAACGTGAAGGACATTTACTCGATGCTCTTCGGCAAGAAGGACCCGATCAACCTGGACCTGCAGCGCATCTGCGAGCTCTGCGACAAGATGCAGCTCTCGGCCAAGGCGTCGAGCGACAAGCAGCGCATCGTGGTCGAAGTGCCGCCGACCCGCTCGGACATCCTGCACGCCGTGGACGTGATCGAAGACGTCGGCATCGCGTACGGGTTCAACAACATCCCGCTCACGATCCCGTCGACGCAGACGATCGGCCAGGCGCAGCCGCTGAACAAGCTCGGCGACCACCTCCGCGACGAGATCAGTCGCGCCGGATACATTGAGCTGCTCACGCACGGTCTCTGCTCGCACGACGAGAACTTCAAGTTCCTGAACCGCGAAGACGACGGCAACCAGGCGGTCGTGCTCTCGAACCCGGCGACGATCGAGTTCGAGGTCGTGCGCACGTCGATGCTCCCGGGTGTGCTCAAGACGATCCAGAACAACAAGTCGATGTCGGTGAAGGACGGCGTGAAGCTCTTTGAGATCTCGGACGTGGTGCTGCTCGACAACGAGACGGACGTCGGCGCCAAGAACGTGCGCCGCATCTGCGCGTCGTACACGGGCCACACGGACGGCTTTGAGGTGATCCACGGTCTCGTGGACCGCATCATGCAGCTGCTGGGCATCCCGAACGCGCTCTCGGTGGTACCAGGTGCGCTTGAGAAGCTCCCGCAGTACTACACGGTCGCGGGTTCGGCCGACAAGACGTACTTCCCTGGTCGCTGCGCGGACATCACGCTCTTCAAGCAGGGGGACGCGCCGCGCAAGCTCGGTACGTTCGGCGTGTTGCACCCGGACGTGCTCCGCAACTTTGAGCTGTTACATCCAACGTCAATCGTCGAGATGGATCTGGAGCCGCTCGTCTAAGTAGAAGAAGAGAGAGAGAGAGAGAGAGAGAGGTGCTTCTTCAAGGGGTGAACGGTGGATTTGATCGAATGGATGGATGCATTCTGCATATGAGGTCTTTGAGAATGGCTCTGCGTTGTTGATGGTGCTCTTTGATAACCTCTCGTGTATTCGTGAGCTGGAAGGAGGTCAAGGTGTGCGAGCGTCTTCGGATTGTAAAATTAGGTTTGCTGCTGGGATTCAAGTTGCATCTCTCTCGCTCTCTTGCTCTCTATCCTTCCATCGAGTCTCGTTCTCTTGAGCTCAGAAGTTCTCTGCAGCACACCAGCAGATCGAGTTTGTTTGCGTCTAGGAGGCTGACTGACAAGGACGCGAATCATGCCGAGCAGCAAGACGGAGAATGGTGATGCGCTGGACCGGGAGCTCGCGTTGCTCGCCGAGATCATCAGCCTGAGCAACCCGCTCACCTACGGCCACAAGAGTGATTGGTGAGTCCAATGCTTGTGAGTATTGTGCTCTGTGTT